>CAUYPK010095641.1:0-10441 GCA_963574355.1 Loris lydekkerianus | reverse complement strand
CGCTTGGAGATCGCTCCTCAGAGGTCCCTCCTCAGAAGCAGCATAACAAAATCCAAACTTGGCAAAGAGCCACAGTATACAAAATAATGATAAGAGGCAAAGAGCCGAAATTCATTTTGGCCGGGAGCCGCATGCAGCTCTAGGCACGTGTTCGCCACCCCTGCGTAAAGTATGGGCCATTATTATCAATCTCATGTTAATAATGGGGTAATCAAGGCCCAGTGATTAAGTAACTTGCCCTGGGTTATGTGAGAGGGAGATGTGATACTAGGTAGCCTTAGTCAGAATTCGTATCCTTAGCCACTGCCTCACACCGCCAGCTGATCACCTGACCAATAACAACACATACCAGAAAAACAATTTTTCCCAGAGGAATTATAAAAGAGGGTGCCATTTCCTTTCTTTATAGCATTCCTCAGATTTCTTACCTTGGAAACACAAAGAAACTAGGAACCTTCTGTGTGAGTTGGGTGAACATTTTTAATCTAAATGCTTCCATTTTCTCACTTATGAAACTAAGTCATTGCAATCACAATGCCCACCATTCCACCTGCTCACTGCATAAGCCGTTGGGTGTGTGTCTGTGTGCAAGAGAGGTGGGGATGGGACTGAGAAGGAATATAAAGAAGGTAGTTTTCAGAGAAAGAAAAAAAAAGGCATTATGGATTTGAATAGTATTTTAAAATGACTGCTAAAGCACATTTGTGACCCTTGTGAGCACAGGGACCTTCATAACTTACTTCGGCCTCCATCACTTGTAAGTTATGCTGTGTGTTATTTACTGCTGGGAATTATGCACCACAACACTGACCATTAGCAAGTGGTCCAGATACATAAATGTGTTTTTTTTTTAATTCTGCTTCATCATATCTGCAAATGGAAGTAATTAGATTCTTTTAGTCATAGGGAAATCCTGTTTGATAGCCTCACCTAAGGTTTCCCCCATATGAACAGCAGAGGTGAATTTGCTTTTAATGGGAAGTAAAGGTATCTTATAAATGGGAGATTTCCATTCTAATTGGAGATGTTTAGAAATTCTTTACAGTGATCTATAGGATTAATAAATAGCAACAATAACAGCAGCTAAAACACAATTTGATAGGGTGTCTGATGGACACAAGGCACCGTGCTACACATTTTATATAAATCTGTATAACCATCCCAAAAGTCAAACAAAGATACAATTGTGAACTTCAGTCTGCAGATAAGAAAAATGAGCAGCTTAGACTGAAAATGGCAGAAAAAGGACTCAAACCCTGGCCTAGATGCCTTCCACTACATACCATGCAAAGCCAATTCACTGCAGGAGCACAAGCTGCTAATGTAGGTAAATAAATCGTCATCTTTTCTTTTTATTATTTTGTTTTAGTAATAAGGTTTTTATTCTCTGGTCTTCTCCATTTTATTTCTCTTTCTCCATTGTCACTGTTTATGTAAGAGCACTCCTAATTCCTGACCAGATTTTGCAGCAATGAGTTACATTAGCCACTCCGTGTGTCCTCAGACCCGCAGCAGGAAGGCTTCCTGGGAGCTTATAGGAATTCAGCCTCTCAGCCCGCATGGAACCATCGGATCAGAATGTGCATTTTAACAAGATCCCCAAGTGATTCATAAGCACATTACAATTCAGGAGTGGTCCTTAAGGGTAACCTGCCTTCACAGTCAGGCCAGCCTGATCTTCCGCCCTGTCCTATGTTCTGGCACCGACTTCCCCTGCGGGGGAGCGAACCTCTGCCCACTCCAGACTGCTTTTGCAGAGTGCCCTTTTTCATGTTGTTCCACCCTACCCAAGGCTCCCCACTCCTTTTTGCGATCAAGTCAATTCCTGCTCTTCCAGGGTTGCTTCACAGTTTGGAAGGATCCCCAGGGCTATATTTCTTCTGATATGTGTTCTTTACCACACTTGGTGGCATTTGTTTGGTATCATTCTCTAGTGGTCACCCTTATGCAAATTTCGCATTGCAAATATAATTGGCCACTCACCTAGGAGAGGCCAGTTAAGGCCTAAAACACCAAGAAGGATCTTTTGAAAACCACTGAGTAAGCTGATCTCTTTCCGTCAGTCTACTTCTTACAATCAAGAATGTTACGTCTGAAAACCAGCCAACTAGCCTATAAATCTCCTGGGCCTAGTGCGTTGAAGAATTAGACTTGTGTCTTTATGCGGCTAGTAATTGCTTCAAGGAAAAAAATTTTTGTTTCCCTAAATTCTGTACCACTGTTTCAGATGAATCTGCCTTAACCGAGAGCCACAAGCAAGGAGAAGATCCTTCAAAACCAGAACATTTAGAGACAGAGTTTAAAGGCAATGTGTCAAAGAAGGCGGGAGGGATTAAGTCACATAAATTATTTTTATCATTCTAAGTAATTTAATTTAATATCTTTAAACAGTTCAACTTATTTCACCAATTGCTTGCTTATAAATGCTAAAAGCCAGATTTAAGTTCTGGATAAAGTAAGGCTGACGTACCAAGAAATTTTGTACTTTGCTATCACTGGGAAAATGTAACAAATATTTGCACAAAAGTTTCAGAATAGGTCTTCCTAAAGAGCATATTTTTATTTTTACTTTTAGAGACAGAGTCTCACTTTATCACCTTCGGTAGAGTGCTATGACATCACAGCTCACAGCAACCTCAAACTCCTGGGTTTAGGTAATTCTCTTGCCTCAGCCTCCCAAGTAGTTGGGATTCCTAAAGAGCATATTGGTGAACTATAGGAATGAAGTGAGGGGCACGTGGATTAAATTTCCCCTAAAATATACATGGGTTTAGATTGTGGGATTATGCTTTTGGGAAAATATGTTCTGAGTTTTACTAAACCCAAACTTTTTTGGGGAAAAAAAGTCTCAGGCCATTGACAACCCAAATCATAAGGATAGTCACCCACCCAGAATTCAATCCTAAGTGTGGTTTGTTGAAAGTTTTGAAACCCTTGTGGTATAGCCCCTGATGAGTCAGTGCCTTTGGCCACCTACTGCCTGTTATGATTGAACCAACGGGCAGCATAAGCTCAGATACAGAAAGGCCAAGTTGCAAGAGGCATAAGTGGGCTCAAGTGTATTTATTAATTAATCCATGCACCATTTATCCATATACCTAAGATTACACTTCACGAATATGTAGCAAGCAATATATTGTGTGCTAGGGATCCAAAGATAAGAAATCACATCGCTTGTTCTGGAGAAACCCATGTCTCATGGAGAAAAACAGCCAGTAGTAAGTGATAACTAATTGCTATAATTGCTATAATGAAGTAATGTGTAAGAAAGCTGAGGAGGGCCTTCCTGGGCCTGCCTTGGGGTTTTGAGCTCAATGTTTCAACCAAGTATATTTAAAACTAGAATGCAACTACATAAAACCCCAAATACAGGTTTTCTAAAGCATTTTCCCTTTTAATATTTAAATCCACATGTATGTGAAAGGAAATGTAATCCATATGTTTCTGCATCATTCATACTTGAATTATCATAATTTGTTTTGCAAGAACTGTTAAGGTCCAAGAAGCCTTTGGGGCTTGCTTTTTTTTTTTTTTTTTTGTCAATAGGAAGTTGATTAAGCCAAGAGAGAGGGACCTGTGATAGCAAAGAAGTCAGCAAAGGCCCAATACTACGAATCCATGAAATTCAAATGGCCTGTGGGCTTGGCCAACTCTGTAACAAACTCAAACATGTTGACGCTGGAGCAATCACATGCCTCTTTTCCAGGTTAAGGCCCTTCATTGAAAATCCTGCTGGGAGGTTTTTGTGTTATACATGCCCCAGTTACATCTTCTTTGTGTGTGTATGTGATGCAACAGTCCAAAGGCCAAGAGAAGTGAAACGCTAGTTCAGTTCTGAACCATCAATCAGGCCTTTTTGAACATTAGAAAACTGGTCTTTCCTTGCTTGTAAACACTACCCTTCCTGCCCCCGAAACAACTGTTACAAAGTTTTCTTTGGGATTTAACTAAGATTCCTGGGGATTTAAGATACTGGCTGCCAGATTGTTAAAATGCATTAATGTTTATAGTGATTATGATTACGAGAACTAATAATAAATACTTGCATATACCTGGAATGAAGCCAAAATCCTACTGTTTCACAAGAAAGACTCAATGTAAGGACATCATTCTTCAGAAAGCCACACACAGGAGAATTGGAGACCAGTCTAGACCTACAGAACTGCTGATCCATGCCAGAAGTAAGCTAATCAAATTCTTCCCAGACTTCTTCCAAAGCTTTCGGAAATTAAAAAAGAAAAATGGTTATCTTAATTATATCTTTTCATTACTACCAATTTGGATAGGCTGACTGTTTAAAAATATTGCATTTCTAATTGCATCAAGCACAGTACAAGAAATGGTTGCAGTCAGAAATTGCTCATAAATGCTACTGTCAATGATAGGATTAATTCCTATGTGCCCTTCTAACCTTAAAGGCTGAATTGCAGCTGATCTCATTACACTCAGTCTGTTCCAGTGTGGTTAGCTCAAGTACTCAAAGCCTGTTGATGGCTAATGAGGCCAAGGTCAGAGGTTTGATTCAGTGTAGGCCAGTTAACTCTCCTGACCCTCTCTTGGGGTCATTGGTCCTTGGGAGCCAAGTTTTTCTAACTACACAGAAAGAAAGTTCACGTATGTTTGCTCTAATCACTCTCCAGTAGCAGTACTGTTACGTGTAAGGCACAGCATGCTCACCACTCTAATTCCAAAGTTTCTCTCTCTCTCAAACCTAGCAGTGTGTGATACTGCTCTACCCAAGCAGCAACAGACGGTGCTGATTGCTTTGTTCTCAACCAAAAAAAAAAAAAAAAGTTTTCATACCTTTTGACGACAATCTTAACACTCAGGTACCATTCAGGGTATCATTTTCCCTTTCATGGACACAGAAAAGTTTTCATTATAAAATGTATCTCAAGAGGGAAGATGATAAGGAGAGTGAAAATGACATGGACATAGGAAAACATCCTGTCAGAGTCAACAGGGGATAAAAATCAAATTTATCCTAAAGAAATATTTGCTGTACAGCTGAGAAACTGATGAACTTTTAAAGCTATTCAAATCTCAGGGGTATTGCATGTCTCTTTTTACAGGACAAAGGGGCAAACTGTACCCCGCACATAATACTGAGGACTATATAAGGCAAATGTTTACAAACTGTACCGGATTGTTTAATCCAAAACGTTTCCCTCCTGCCTCAGGATTGTGTGTCTACATGAAGTTTAAAAGGCTTTTAAAGATAAGGTAAGCCTGCTAGCACTGGGGAGCCAATGAGGTGGCTGTTTGCTCGTCAACCTGATATGGACTGATTTACTGATAGCCAATCCACAGCTTGCAGGGTGATGAAAGAAACTCTAGCAGAGGGGAAATGTTGGTGCGCTCCCCAGAAAGGACGATTGGCTGAAGCTGGACACTGAGACACAAAGAACAGTGGGATAAAGAAGAACCTACTTTATACACTTACAGTCTATTCACCACTTCTGCAAATTTTTTTAAACAGCCACCAACCTCTCGTTGACTTGGACTTAAGAGATTCGAGTCAGAGTCCAGGCACCTGGGATAAGACTCTTACCTTTTATTTTCGCTTCTCTGTGTAGAAATCGTGCAGGCCTCAGAAGACACAGGGGTAGCCACCTGCTCTTGGCTAAGACATCACACATCCTTTTATCAAATTCACCTCCTATGCTGATGGAATATTTTTTGCTTTGTTTTTATTTTTCACAGAGTTTGTATGGTATAATTGACTTATAATAAATCATCCACATTTGAAGTGTCAATGTGGTATGTTTTGACATTCATCTGTACCTGTGAAACCTCCATTACAATTAAGAAAATGAACACATCCCCACAAAAGTGTTCTGGTGATGCTGCCTCCTGCCCTTTTCATCACCTACTCCTCCAGGCTACCCTGACCTGCTTTCTATCACAATATATTAGATATTTTGCACTTTCTAGAATTATATATAACTGGAATCATACACTATTTTTTTGATGTGGCATTTTTCACTGAACATAATTATTTTGAGATCCATTCACACTGCTGTGTATATTAATAATAGTTCATTCCTTTTTAGTGCTGACTAGCATTCAATTGTATGGATATACTACAATTGGCATATTTATTTATCTATTGAGGGACATTTCCAGTTTTGTGCTACTTCAAATAAAGCTACTATGAATATTCATGTACAAGTTTTTGACTAGACATAATGCTTTCATTTCATTTAAGTAGATACCTTGGAAAGAAATGCCTGAATAATATGTATTTGTATGTTTATTTAAGAAACTGCTGAATTTTTTTCCAAAGTCCTTATACCATTTTACATGCCCAGTGGCAGGATATGAAAGCTCCAATTACCCCAAACGTTTTCAACTTGTTATGCTCAGTCTTCTTAATTTTAGACTTTCTAATTGGTAGGTAATGGTGTCCTATTTTTATTTGTATTTCTGTACTGATTAATGATATTACACATTTTTAATGTCCTTACTTGCCATTCATATATCTTCTTTGGTGAAATATCTCTTCAAAACTTTTGCTCATATTTTGGGAAGGATTATATTCTCATCATTGAATTCAGAAATTTTTTTTATGTATTCTAAATATAAGTCTTTCATCAGATTTATGATGTGCAAATATTTCACCCAATCTGTAGTTGGCCTTTTTATTCTCTTAAACATGTCTTTAGCTGAACAAAAATTTTAATTTTGGTAATGTCCAATGTGCCAGATTGTTCATTTGCACATTGTGATTTTGGTATTGTATCTAAGAAATCTTTGTGTAACTTGAGGTCATAACGATTTGGTCCTCTTTTTTTGTAGAAGTTTAAAAGTTTTATGTTTCACATTTGTGTCTATGATCCAGTTTGAGAGCATTTTGATAGGAAGTATGAAATGAAATGGGTTTTAATATATGGATATAAGCAAATAGAATTTTTAAGTAGACTGATAAAATGTCATATAACAAGAAAAAATAAATTTTCACTTATATTGTGCTACGATTAAAAGTAACAGAAAGGTCACTCCATTCTAGTCAATGGAACAATACATCAGGAAGACATTTCAATTTTAAATATTATGCACACAAATGCTCCTAGATTTATGAAACAGACCTTGATTGGTCTGAGCAATTTGGTACCCCATAACACCATAATAGCTAGGGACTTTAACATCCCTATGGCAGAAATGGACAGATCCTCTGAACAGAAACTAAACGAAGATACAAAGTACTTAAATGTGACCCTAGAACAGATAGGCTTAAAAGACATATACAGAACACACGATCCCAAAACTAAGGAATATACGTTCTTCTTGACAGTCATGGAACATACTCAAAAATAGATCATCTCTTAGGATAAAAATCAAACCAAAAATCAAAATTAGAAGAATTGAAATTATCTTCTCAGATGACAAAGCAATAAAGGTGTAACTCAACTTCAACATAAATTTTCATCTCCACACAAAGGTATGGAAATTAAACAAATTTATGCTGATTGACAGTTGGATCAAGGAAGAGATAGAGGAGGAAATTGTTAAATTCCTTGAATGTAACAACAATGAAGCTAAAAATTACCAAAACATGTGGGATATGCAAACACAGTCCTAAGAGGGAAATTTATTGCATTATATACCTGTGTCTGAAAAACTGAAGGAGAGCAGCACATCAACAACCTAATGAATCATCTAAGGAAATGGAAAAGGAAGAACAATCTAATTCCAAATCTAGCAGAAGAAAAGAAATAACCAAAATTGAATCAGAAATAAATGAAATTGAAAACAAAAGAATCATTCAGAAAATTAATGAAACAAAGTTGTTCTTTGGAAAAATAAACAAAATAGGCAAAACTTTGGCCAGATTAACTAGAAACAGAAAAAGAAAATCTCTAATAACCTCAATCAGAAATGAAAAGGGGTAAATAACAACAGATATCCCAGAAATACTAGAGATTGTCTCTGGCTACTACAAAAAAATTCTAGGCCCAGAAATTTGACAATATGGAGGAAATAGACTGACATCTGGAATCACTTTCCCTAAACTTAAACAAGAAGAAATAGATCTCTTGAACAGATCAATATCAAGCACTGAGATTGAATAAACAATAAAAAAAATCTTCCAACAAAAAATATCCATAATCAGGTAGATTCACACTAGAATTCTATCAAATCTTCAAAGAAGAGCTTGCTTGTACCTACTCTGTAGAAACTATTATGAAACATTCAGAAGGAAAGAATCTTCCCCAGCATAATATATGAAATAAACATCACCCTGTTACCAAGACCAAGAAAAGACCCAGCTAAAATAGAGAACTATAAATCAATTTCACTAATGAATATTGATGCAAAAATAATAAAATCTTAGTATATTACAGCTACACATTAAAAAAATTATATATCATGATCAAGTAGGCTTCATCCCAAGGATGCAAGGCTGGTTTAACATATACAAATCCATAAATGTAATTCACCATATCAACAGAAGCCAAATCAAAGACCATATGATCTTCTCAATAGATGCAGAAAAAAGCGTTTGATAAAATTCAACATTCTTTCCTAACAAGAACACTTAAGAATATAGGTGCAGGTGGAACATTTCTTAAACTGATTAAAGCCATCTATGACCATACCAAAGATAATATCATACTGAATGGAGTTTAACTGAAAGATTTTCCACTTAAAACTGGAACCAGAAAAGGATGTCCACTATCATCACTAATATTTCAACATAGTGCTGAAAGTTCTAGCCATTGCAATCAGACAAGAGAAAGATAAGAAAGGCATCCAAATGGGGGCAGAGGAGGTCAAACTCTAGCTCTTTGCTGACAATATAATCTTATTCTTTGCCCCAAGATTCAAACACAAGACTCCTGGAAGTGATCAAAAAATACAGTAATGTCTCAGGGTATAAAATCAATAGCCACAATCAATAGCCTTTGTAAATGCCAATAACAGCCAAGTTGAGGAGCTGACCAAAGACACAATTCCCTTCACTGTAGCATCAAAGAAAATGAAATACCTAAGAATATACCTAACAAAAGAGGGGAAGGACCTCTACAAAGAGAATTATGAAACCCTAAGAAAAGAAATAGCAGAAGACATTAATAAATGAAAGAGCATACCATTTTCCTAGCTGAGAAGAATCAATATTGTTAAAATGTCTATACTTCCCAAAGCAATCTACAGATTCAATGCAATCCCCATTAAAACACAAACACCATATTTTGAGAACTAGAAAAAATAGTACTTTGTTTTAGATGGAACCAGAAAAAAACTCACATAGCCAAGGCTATTCTTAGTAATAAAAAGAAAGCCAGAGGCATCACTCTACCAGACTTTAGGTTATACTTACAAGTCCACAGTGATCAAAACAGCATGGTATTGGCACAAAAACAGAGACACTACATTTGGAACCAAATAGAAAACTAAGAGATGAAACCAGTCTCTTATAGCCATCTGATCTTTGATAAACCAACAAAAGCATACACTGAGAAAAAGAATCCCTATTCAATAAATAGTGCTGGGACAACTGGATGACTACATGTAAAAGATTGAAACTGGATCTGCTTTTTTCAACACTTACAAATATTGATTCAAGATGGATAAAAGATTTAAATCTAAGGCATGGAAATGATAAAAATCCTAAAAGAAAGTATGGGAAAAATTCTTGAGGATGTCAGCCTAGGGAAAGATTTTTGTGAAGAAGAATTCAGTGCCAATTGCAACATCAGCAAAAATAAACAAATGAGACTTAATTAAACTGAAAAGCTTCTGCACACTTGTTTGAATAGAATAATCAAAGCAAATAGACAACCTTCAGAATGGGAAAAGGTATTTTCATGTTATGAATTGAACAAAGATTTAATAACTAGAATCTATAGAGAACTCAAATTTATCAACAAAACAAGAGCAAACAATCCCATATATCACTGGGCAAGAGACATGAACAGAACCTTCTCTGAGGCAGACAAATGAATGGCTAAATAATATATGGAAAAATGCTCATTGTCCCTAATCATCAGAGAAATGCAAATCAAAACCACCCTGAGGTATCACCCAACTCCGTAAGATTAGCCCATATGACAAAGTCCCAAAGTTGTAGATGCTGTTGTGAATATGGAAAGAAGGGAAGACTTTTACACTACTGGTGGGACTGCAAACTCATATAGCCTCTTTAGGAAGAAGTATGGAGAATCTTCAAAGAACTCAAATTAGACCTTCCATTTGACTTTGAAATCTCACTACTAGGTATCTACCCAGAAGGAAAATAAATCATTTCATCATAGAGACTTTGCACTAGATTGTTTACTGCAGCACAATTTATAGTCTTCAAGATATGGAAAAATCTAAATGCCCATCAACTCAGGAATGGATTAACAAATTGTGATATATATATATATATATATATATATATATATATATATATATATATATATATATATATATATATATATATCACACACACACACAC
>CAUYPK010095638.1:0-50117 GCA_963574355.1 Loris lydekkerianus | reverse complement strand
AGTTCTTCTCAATAACTTCAGGAATGGTACTGTGTACACATTTTTGCAGTTAATCCTTAATCCTTTAAGTGATGTATACGTCAGTCTAGACCTATGGTGGTGTATAGCTCGTTTACTGCTCTTATTGGATAGATTTTATTTTATTTTTTGGGGGTTCAATTGGTAGGCAACACAGTGTTAAGTCCTCATGAGTGCAGGGCCTGCCACTTGTCCAGGGGGCCACCATCGGGGATGTATTTGACTCCTCAGCCATGTGGGATGAGCCGCTTTTCAGCTACCATGTCTTCAAATTCATCTGAGTTAAACTTGGTAAAACCCCATTTCTTGGAGATGTGAATCTTCTGATGGCCAGGGAACTTGAACTTGGCCCTGCAAAGGGCCTCAATCACATGCTCCTTGTTCTATTGTTTGGTGCGGATGGACATGATGTCTTGGCCAATGTGAATCCTGGCCACAGTGCCCTGGGGCTTTCCAAAGGCACCACGCATAGCTGTCTGGGGCCTAGACTGGGGACAGCACAAGGTCTAACACATGAACATGTATTGGAAAGGAACGTCTCCAAGGTCCCTTAGAGGAACCTATACAAGCAACAGGCTGCACACACTACCAAGGAGGCTGCTGTTTGCAGCCACTGCACATCAAGGAAGAGACTTTTGAAGCAGCAGAAATAGCATGTGCAAAGGCACTGAGGCAAATGAGAGTACTACATCTTCCTCAGCACTGCAAATGGTTTGGGTACTTCTGGAACAGTCCATGGAGATTCAGAACAAAAGATAAGACAAACCAAGGAAGCAAGGGTTATACATCACGGCGGGCCTAGCATGCCAGGGCAGGGAATTTGGTCTTTCATCTGCAATTAGCTCCAGGCACGCTGTGCCATCTACACAGTCAAATTAGGATCCTCAGGAACAGGTTGGTTTCGCCAAAGAAAGGAATTCTCATTTCATGAATCACAACATAGAACAAACAAGGGTAGCTAATTAATCTCTTTTGTTCAGTCAGGTCACAAAATCAGAAGCTAAAAATAATGTTTTGGAAAACTGGAAGATATATGTTATAATGACAGCAAAGGTGCCTTTTTATGAGAAGAATTTCTCAGTGGAATAACCACAGGCAAAAAACTGGCCAAGCAAACTGCCTTTCCAGCGGATTCTTTGAGAAGTTGTGTGAAAGATTAAGCAGAGAATCAAAAGACAGTAAGTACCATGCTACAGGAGAAGAGGCCAAGCTTCCCAAGAGCGATGGCCACATTTGGCTTTTTCACCCCTGGCTTCCCATTGCTGAACCTTAGGGGGGACACAACAGGTATTAAGTACTGGGGACGTGAATGAATGTACAATGGAATCAATCCGTAAATATCACCCCTCTACAAAACAGAAACGAATAATCATTTGAATAATTTAAACACGGAGAAGAAAATTAGCCATCATATTTGTAAAATTCTTTAAATGCTCACAGGAAAAGCAGAATTTCAACATAAAAAAGTGCATTTCCACATAAGCATAAACAAATTACCATCAACATTTGCCTGATGTGACTCACTCCGGCTGGTACAGCCACATAATCTGCATGAAATGAACCCAGAAATAATGGCCACCAGTGAGAGAGATGTCACAAGGCAGTTTTGTGAGTGTTAAGTGACAGCTGGTATCAGCTGTGTGTGGCAGTGAACGAGGCCTCACCTGGGACTGGAACAGGGTTCTGAGTAAATTACATGCACTTTGCACTGAAGCCATCTCGTCCAGGTGCAAATCTCATCACTTCCTTAACTTCTAAGGAAGAAGAGGACAGGTAAGATACCCCTCAAGGTCCCTCTTGATGACAAGAAACTTTTCGAAATGTCCCGGGGTACACAGGTAGTCCCCATGTACATATGAGCCCCGTTGATGCAGAATCACCACTTGCACACTTTCCTGAGTAACTAACACTCATGTCAGGGACATAGTTCTAGAGGCTTTGTAGGGTCAAGGAGAGGCGCAGCCCACCCCCCTCCAGGAATGTCTCATGTGGGTCCATTGCCTTAGAAATGACCGTTCATCTAGTAACAAACAGAGGTAAAATAACCCTTCACAATTTAAAGGATCATGCCCAAGCCTAATGTAACAGACACAGATCTTGAAGTCATATAGCCAGTGAGTGGTGGCTGAAGCTATCCCTCTGTGATTGGCTGTGGTCTCCACTCATTCCCTCTCTGACACTCACAGGAGGTCCCCAGGAGGGCACCAACAGGAAAAAAGTCAGTCAGTGAATTCCTACTGTGTTACAATACGTCTGCTTTCTACAGGCATGGGTGCTGGCTCACACAAGCCAAAAGGTCACTCAGCAGATGCCTAATTAAGGGTCAAAGATTTCTATTAGAGAATAAGCCCACAAAAACCTGTCAGGATGTGTTTTTAACGATTTCTGGCTCTTCAGACTTAAAAGCAAAACAGCCTGACTAGAGAATGAAATGCTAAATTTGAAAGAATTTCCCCCCCTTGTCTTACATTATTTTAGGGCTGTGACTTGGCTCTCCTCCGGAATCCTGCCATCGCCCTCTACCACCCAAGAGGTAGAACTTGCAACAGAAACATTTATGACAGTCTGGATGGATGATTATGCTACTAAGGACATGGATTTTTTTTTTCCTATGAAACTGATCTAGTGACTATGGCCCTAAATGAATTCAGTAGGGAGGCATAGATCAAAAAACACAGTTTTCAACACAGCTCATGAAACATTTCTCCTATTTTAAACAATCTATCTGAGTTGCCAATTGAATAGCAAGTTCCTTTCAAAGTAGATCGCCATAGCTGTTGTGTTAGAAGTGGTTTTGAATCTCTGCTGAAGAATGGTCTTCCCTCTAAGAAGCTTTATGTGGGAGTTGCACATCATATCACTCTTTTTACTCTGTAAAAGGGTCTCATGGAGAGACAGTAAAAGGGATTATATTGACCTATATTGGAAAAAGCAACAGAAAAATTCAGCCAACAGACGTGATTCATTCAGTTCCCAAAGGAGGGCTGTATCAACATAATGGAACGATTTTACTTTGTAACACTCAAACTCCTCCTCTTCACACAAAAACCTTTTAGACAGTAAACATGTCAAGATTTGAGAGCAGTCCAACCTAGACAGATCCAGAACATCATTAATTAAAATGCAAAACAGATTCTATTTCTGGTCCTGGTAATCAACTATGGAAAATAATTTCAATGACAAGAATCCCTGCAGAAGCTTGAGGTTATATTTGTATTATTGGGGGAAATTTCTTCTCTCAGTTATACCATGATAGGTTGAACATTGGGAGTGTGGTTACTAAAAGAGAAACTGTAACCAACTCACTAAGTCCTCACACAATTTTCATTCGGAGTTTGTCTGTGTACACATATGCATGTTCATACACAAAAGCGTTTATTAGCAGAAATGGGGAAATGAGAAAGAAGGAGGTAGGAGGATAAAAAATTAGAGACTTGATGGATAGTTTAAGCTACAGGTTTCACATTAAAACATCACCCAAAGAAACACGAACAGCACATTTCTGATGATAGCTTCAGTTAGAGTGTGAAAAAAGAAAAATAGCATTGACACCAACCCACGTGCTTCTAGACCCATTCTAAACAACTTCAACTTTTTGTTGAAGGGGGGGCTGCAAGGAAAATCAGTTGCAAGGCATCGCAGCAGAATAAACACTCACAAAGAAAATGTTGCAGTGACTTCACACCAAGAGGCCCCAGGCTCCACTCAGCACAGCTTTTGTCAATATTTCCTGCAGTGGTTTTCTATGCTGCTTTCAGAGACCTTGCAAAGGGATTAAGATGACACCCTGCTGCCAGACAAGGAAGTGCTGAAGAATGCACCCTCCCCATTCAAAGAAATCCCCCAAGGAGGTAGGGCAGAGGAAGTGGGGAAATCCTTACCAAAAAAAAAAAGCTAGCTAAAGTAATCTCTCAGGAAATTTCCTTCTGGTCTCTAAATAAGCATGCCATAGCTATTAAAAATGTGTATCTATAATAGTCACAAATAAATAAACAGTACATTTGTGTAGATGTTCATGTATATATGCATACCTGTGTGAAGTTTATACACACATACAATTCTGATCATATAGGTAAACAATTTTTTTTTTTTTTTGGTAAATAATTTTTTTGGCCATATAAAGGAAGTCCAAGGATTTTTTTTTTCTCTCCAAGCTCAAGTTGCTACTAATTAAAATATTTTCTAAATGTATCTAAAATTGCCTGCAATTTCCATGACACCCAAGCAGATTCTAACTCTTTCCATCCTGATGAACAGTTGAGTTGCCAGGCACCATATAAAATCTTTTCAACCGGAGGGGAAAAAAGACTAAGCTAAGAAAGAAAACACAGTTAAGGATAAAAGAAAACAGAAAAACATTAAAGAACATGAGAGGAAGCAGAGAAGTCATCCAGTCGAAAACAATATTGCTATGAAGCACCATCAAGGGTAGGAAAGAGCAAAGCTGAGACTATTTCAAACATTATTTAAGGATTCAAAGGCTACAGCATTCAGAAAGATGTTGTTTGTTTGTTTGCTGTTAACCTATGTGCTGGCTTTAACTGGAGTAGCATGTAAACCTCTACAAATTCTTGCCCTTTATTAGTATGAACATGCACCGAAACAAACAAAGAAACAAAAATCCCCACCAAATGTGTCTACTTTGGACCCAGGGAACAGGATCAAAGCATATGCCTGATGTCATCACCACTATTTTAAGAAAAATCTACATGCACAGTGGAAATAAAAGTGGTGAAAATAAGACAGACAGTTAAGGAACTTTACATTCCAAACTCCCAATCAGCACAGAGGGAGGCGAGGAATTTTACCTACCCCCGTCTTCTCCCCTATGTATCACACACACAAAATCACATTGTATGAGTACAGTGCTTATGAATCATAGCCTGAATTGCATTGCAATTGCATTTGCAGGGAACCCTCCCCAGAGTGCAATGGACCATCGTTGGAAAACCCACACAAAATCATGGGAGAGAACCCATCTCCCGGCCAAGAGTTGAAAAGCACTGAACAGAATTGCAACTGCAAAGCTTAGTCTTGGGGCTGCTGCTTTGACTAAAATAATGCAACACACCTGCTCAGAAGAACAACAAAATCTCCCTGCAAGCAGAGACTCCTGCAGTGCACAGGTTCAACAAGGTGAAACTGCCAAAATGTTCTTGGTTTCCTGTGGGTGTCAAGCCGCAGCCAGACTTTAAGTGATGACGCTCATCGCAGCAAGCCTCGGGGACCAGGTGAAAAATCAGAGCACTATTCGCAAGTAATGCCCCTTCTTCCAAAACCTGCTTATTTTCTCTTAGAAAAGTCTAACCATTCCCATTGCCTCAAAGCAATTTATCTCCTAGCAAGAGGACAAAACTATGTTGTCAACTCAAAAATGTTCCTCCCATCCATGCCCTACACGGTCTGGATCCGACGCTGCAGAATGTGGTTTACAGAACTGGGTACCCTCAGACTAAGAAGGGAAAGCAGCAATGAGGTCATGCAGTCTACTCCATCTGCCAGGGCAGGATCCCTCCCGTAGAGAATGTTCCTGCCCAAGTTGTCAACCCCACAAGACAGAGGGTCATTCGGGCCCCACAGGCAGGTGCGTAAGGCAAAGCTGCCCACAGTAGACTCCACACAACTCACATGTGTGTGCTGTCTTCCCCCAGCAGGATGGGATAGTTTGCTATGTAGGAGAATCACCCCCAGCCCTTCTGAGTCTGGAGAGGCTGCCCCCGGCATACCAAAGGCTCATCTCGCCCAAATTTGTCAGTCATCCTGCACAGATCCCCTGCACACTGCTGCAGTTTGCCATCGTGAACACAGTTCCCTGGCTGCTGCTTCAAGGACAAAGAGAGAGAGCACTTATATTTCCATCACAGCTGAAGAGCTCACGTTTATGGAAAAAAAAGAGGAAAAGGCAAACAATCCAGGCACACGAACTCTGGCATTTCAGTTAACGGGATCTCCCGCAGATAAGGATCTGGGAAAACAGAAGAAATGCAGAAGGAAGGTCACTAAGCTTAGCTGGGAAGAGAAAGAGCAGAGCAAGCCGGCTCCGTTCACTGCAGCAGGAGAGCAGCTCATTCAAGGCGAGCACTTACCATAAAAATAGAAAGAGTCAACAGAAGGAGAAGCTATCTTTCCTGGGCGTCTTCCGCAGAAAGGAATCCAGCGTGAACCTCCAGGCTTGAGTCTGGAGGAGGCCAGCAAAAGTGATGAGAGGCAATAAATCCACCACACACAAGTCCTCTTCAGCCTCCCCTCGGGCCCGCATGCAGTTGTTTGTGCTGTAAAAACCCTGAGAAGTCTGGAACAGGACTCTCCGGAGAGCCGAGCTGCAGGGAGTGAAAGCAGCCTGGTGGATCTCACCGCCGCCTCAGAGCATCACGCCCAGGACTGGTCCTCCCCCCGGTGCAGGGGTGGCATGGTTGGGGGAGGGTGGGCACCAGGCTCGGCCAGGGAAGACAAGAAGAGGGGTGGAAAGAAGTCTCTTTGGGTGGAAGGAACTGCTAGAGAAAACACCAGCATTCCTTATCAGTTATTGCCAGCGACCAATCAGCCTAGCCAGGGGGCCTGTCGGTGTGACAAGAGAACAGCTGAAGACAGCCAGTGCAGTTCAGAGAGCGGCAGGACAGCCCCCTGCCTGGGACAGAAGTTTGGCAGGAGAAGCATTTTACCATCCACCAGGTTGCTGTTAAAATTTACTTGTATTTAACCCAGATCCAAAGCCTCAGAGTTACACTAGCCACTCAGGGAGTTTCCAAGGCACCCCACAGCATCTCTTTAAGAAGCCAGACTTACAGCCCATCCTAAATGACGCCTAATGACATCACAGAGACAACACAGCCCTGCTGATGTGTCTGTAAGAGGTCACCAGGAGCACAAGAATTAGGCATTTTGTACCTAAGCTCCCTTCTGCCCAAAGTACAGCATGAGATGGCTAGGGACCACATTTTTTACTTCATAAGCGAAAAATTTAGACACAGAAGGGATAAAGGTCTCTCTGGGAATTTTACACTCAGCCCTTAATAGTTTTATTGTATAAAATACGCAGAGAAGTATTGGTGGAGGTGAGTTTCTAAAGATAGTTAATATGTCCCTTGGAGACCTTATAAATCCCCTGTAAGACAGAGAATATGCGTTTTGGCATAAACAATAATAATTCATAAACACACTGACCTTTGAGAAACTCTAAGTAACAGAAAGTACAACGGAGCCCTTAGTGGTAAATAAAGGATATATGGGGATTTCTAAACTTTTCCTACTTGCTTTTTTCCCCAGTCTGTGTTAATAATGAACCTCTAAACTTAGCACATATATGTTAATTAATTTGTGTTTGGGCATGTTGATTACATGACACAGGGGGAGCAGTTCTTGAGGTTAAATACCATTTAACCTGGACTGCCCAGTAAAACTTCAGAACTTTTTTTTTTTAATCCTAGGGAGATTGTCTTGAGTTACCTTTTTATCTCTACAGAAAAGATAACTCCATTTTGCTAGTCAGGAGTTAATAGAAATATAGCAATGCCCCCCAAGGTTTTGTTGTTTTTTAATTCCCCCAAGTGACTTACATGATGTATGGTTTTTGATTTAGTTTTTACCTAGAAGTGGAAATAGGACTTGGGCGTTTTGCTGTGATCTGTACCCGTAGGCAAGCTGCCTTTTCGGGGAGCCTGAACACCAGAGCTTAAAAGGGAGGGCTGGGCTCCAAGGAAGCAATTAACTCAGCACCAAAATGAGTCACAGCAGGAGCCATAAAAATGTTTCACATCAAAGATGAACATAATATAGTGAAAGTTTTTAAATGAAGAAGAAAAAATGGTTTGCCAGGGTAGTCTTATGTACATGAAATAAAATCTGAGAGACTCAGAGTCTCACATTATATTTTGTCATTCACCTCAGTTTAACCCAAATCTGCAAACATTTAAAGAACATCAATTAATGCACCAAGACAGAGGAAGGAGTCCTTGCCTTCCAGAAGTTTACAGTCTCACGGACAAATCTGAATCCTCTGTTTAAAATTTCAACACTACGATTCTTGCCCAGACAGAAAATGTTCTACTATTTTAATGTTCTTCAGACAAAACAACGCTGAGAGGCTGGACTTCAGCCTCAAAGTTCTGAATTGGCCTAATAAGGTGTTTTTCATAACCCAAACCATTTAGAAAATATAAATGCGCAAGTAATTTTTAGAAAATCAAATTAACATGTGAGAAGGATCTTTAACTGAATGTTTGTTTTTATCAGCATTAACCACTTCTGACATTGCATAAAAATGGGAGGCATATCAAAGAATATATTTACTAAAGGAATATTATTTAAAGCTGCTAAATTAATTGAAATTAACTCTGTTCATGAAGCAGGTTCAATACTTTGAATATACAGGGTGATAATGATGTGTGAAAAGGATAATACTGTAGAAATACAAATTGCCTAGCAGATTAAATATGTAGAAATAGCACATCTGTAAGACAATCAGGTCATTGAAAATGGGGATTCCAGTTGCTAACTCAAATGTAATTAATTTTTAAAGTTTGTTCTCTTTTCTATTCCTCGCTACTCAGAAGATGGTAGAAATGCCTCCTGTTTCAGGCCGCCACCAATATCGATTAACTTTTGTAACATACAAAATATTTATCTAAGTCAATGAAACTTGAAATGGTATCAGGGATTGTGTTTTGCTCACAGGTGTAGCATCAGTCATTCGTGGATAAGTTCTTCCTAAATATTTACTGGATGGGTATTGAACTGACTATCTAAAATTCTCCGATAGCATGATTTCATAATGACTTTTTTCAGCATATAAATTGAATTATACAAGTAGAATTATGTAAACAATTCTAAACAACCTGCCACTTGTTTAGAAAGAAAAAAAAGATACCTTTTTCAGGAACTTTGCTTCAGAGCAGCTGCTGACAGAGTTTGCTAAAACGTGAAAGATAAGAAGTCTTCAAGTCCAATCTCTCAACATCAGAGTAAGCACTGTTCACAGAAAAAGGATTCTACCTTCTGTAATCAGCCTGATCAGAAAAAGTAAAAACATATCTATTTTCTATACCACTAAGAGGATAAACAACCATGTCATTCCACTTCTGACATCAGCATCTCTTAACAGAGATAAGAAAATTGGGAATTGTAAGTAACATGCTGCCAATCTACATAAGAAAAAGCCTGAATTTTTTTCACTTCTGTAAGTATCTGAAGCATTGTTTTTCAATCTTTTTCATCTCACGGCATACTTGAATCCAAAGAGTAAAAAACAATATACTTACTGCGCTTTTAACTTCTTTTGAAAATAATTGGATTAATGATCTTTAAAAATTTTCATGGCAAAGTATCAAAGAATAGACAACTAATATTTATTAATAAAAAATAAAAGATAATTTCAAAAAACAGATTATGCAAAATCTTATGGCAAAATAAGAAGTTGATTGATGACTCCATACTGAACCTCAGAGTCAAAGCATTCTATAATAGACATACTCTTATTTGACAATGTGAATGTTACTTTCTTTGCATTACTATAATTATTATTGCTTAATACTTCATTGCATCAATCGTCTGATTCTTTTCTGAATGTATTTGTCTTCGTTCGTTCTTTGCGAGGTTTTTGTTTCTGGTCCCCATCTTAAACATCATTATTGTTGTTAAATTTTGAGCCTATTTTAGTTTTGTGAAGGCAAAATGTGGAAGCCTAATGAACTTTTGCATGTTTGTGTGAAAATAAAAAATAAATTATAAAAAATTTTTTTTTTCGTGGTGCACCTGAGATCCTCTCATGGCCCACCAGATGAAAATCCCTGGAAAGGAACTAATATTTAACATATATACTCGAGGATAAGCCGAGTTTTTTCAGCACAAAATTTGTGCCAAAAAACCTGAACTCGGCATAAATTTTGTGCTGAAAAAACTCAGCTTATACTCAAGTATATACGGTACTAACTTTGTTTCAGACTTCATCCTGGTGGCTCCACATCTCTTTTGGGGTCTTCACAGCAAGTGAATTATCATGTACATGGGGACCCCTTAGGCTCAGGGAGGTTGAAGGGGCTCCCCAGAACGACAAAGCCAGGAGAGAAAGCCTCAGAATGTTTCCTTGTTTTCACAAAAGCATTGATTTAACATGGGAGGGGCCCCAGGAATGTTTCACCAAATATGTGACAATATCTGTTGACCCTTCCCAGAATATGATGTGAATTTGGTTGAAGCAGGAATAAGACAAGTCCAAGTCAACACAGAAAAACTCCTGTTACATGAGAGATTATATGTAAACCTTTTATGTAAAAGAAATAAATTCTTTTTTTTTGGAGACAGAATCTCACTCCATCACCCAGTATAAAGTGCTGTGGCATCATCATAACTCACTATAATCTAAACTCCTGAGCTCAAGCAATCCTCCTGCCTCAACCTCCTGAGTAGCTGGGACTATAGGTACACACAATCATGACCAGCTAGTTTGTCTATTTTTGGTAGAGACTGGGTCTCATTCTTGCTCAGTCTGGTCTTGAACTCCAGAGCTAAAGCAATACCACACGTCTCAGTCTCCCAAATTGTTAGTATTACAGGCATGAACCACTGCATCTCGCCAAAAACAAATTCTTGATGCTTATAATTTAAAGAGAAAATATTTTGTATTTGTTGATTTATTTTCCTTAACTCTGACATCACAGTTACATTTTAAGGCCAGGATGAGTGGTCCTCAATAACTAAAAGAATAGAAGGAAAGAATTTTCCAGAAGTGTGGGACTGACACAAACATTAAAATATGGACCCTTATCTAATATCTGAATTCTTCAGCACTCAGCAGAAGGCCAGAAATGAAGAGAGAATAGATTGAACTCCTAATGTTTCTCTATCAGAGGTCACTGGCTGAGAATTTCTCCAAAGTGCTTAGTAGACGGGCTTTCAAATATGCAACAACAGTTCCAAATAATAAAAAGGTATCTGCAGCATATAAATATAATTATAACATCCAAGTTTTCAAAAATTTGTTTGCACTCAGCTTTCTTTCATCCAGAAGAATCCCACGGGATCATTAAAATCAAATCACACAGAAAGAATCCATAAGATTATAAACCCACAACTTTTTGCTTCTTTTTGAAGATAGAAAAATAAATCAGTGGCTGATCTAAAGTGTTAGGGAGAATTAGGATGAATTCGGGGAGGCCAAAATAAGGAATGTCATCTACAGCAAACCCACAGCCAATATCGTATTGAATGGAGTTAAACTGAAATCATTTCTACTCAGATCAGGAGCTAGACAAGGCTGCCCATTGTCTCCACTGCTCTTTAACAATGTGATGGAAGTTTTAGCCATTGCAATTAGGGAAGAAAAGGAGATCAAGGGTATCCATATAGGGTCAGAAGAGATCAAACTTTTGCTCTTCGCAGATGATATGATTGTATATCTGGAAAACACCAGGAATTCTACTACAAAACTTTTAGAAGTGATCAAGGAATACAGCAGTGTCTCAGTTTACAAAATCAACATTCATAAATCGGTAGCTTTTATATATACCAAACAATAGTCAAGCTGAAAAAAACAGTTAAGGACTCTATCCCAATCACAGTAGTGCCAAAGAAGATGAAATATTTGGGAGTTTATCTAACAAAAGACATGAAAGATCTCTATAAAGAGAACTATGAAACTCTAAGAAAAGAAACAGCTGAAAATGTTAACAAATGGAAAAACATGCCATGCTCATGGCTGGGAAGAATCAACATTGTTAAAATGTCCATACTTCCCAAAGCAATATACAATTTTAATGCAATCCCTATTAAAGCCCCACTGTCATACTTTAAAGATCTTGAAAAAATAATATTTAGTTTTATATGGAATAAAAAAAAAAACCTCGAATAGCCAAGACATTACTCAGAGATAAAAACAAAGCAGGAGGAATCACGCTACCAGACCTCAGACTATACTATAAATCGATAGTGATCAAAACAGCATGGTACTGGCACAAAAACAGAAGTCGATGTCTGGAACAGAATAGAGAATCAAGAGATGAATCCAGCTACTTACCATTCTCTGATCTTTGACAAGCCAATTAAAAACATTCAGTGGGGAAAAGATTCCCTATTTAACAAATGGTGCTGGGTGAACTGGCTGGCAACCTGTAGAAGACTGAAACTGGACCCATACCTTTTACCATTAACTAAGATAGACTCTCACTGGATTAAAGATTTAAACTTAAGACATGAAACTATAAAAATACTAGAAGAGAGTGCAGGGAAAACCCTTGAAGAAATCAGTCTGGGTGAGTATTTTATGAGGAGGACCCCTGGGCAATTGAAGCAGCTTCAAAAATACACTACTGGGACCTGATCAAACTAAAAAGCTTCTGCACAGCCAAGAACACAGTAAGTAAAGCAAGCAGACAGCCCTCAGAATGGGAGAAGATATTTGCAGGTTATGTCTCAAACAAAGGTTTAATAATCAGAATCCACAGAGAACTCAAATGTATTAGCAAGAAAAGAACAAATGATCCCATCTCAGGCTGGGCAAGGGACTTAAAGAGAAACTTCTCTGAAGAAGACAGGTGCAAGGCCTATAGGCATATGAAAAAATGCTTATCATCCTTTATCATCAGAGAAATGCAAATCAAGACTGTTTTGAGATACATGTAACTCCAGTAAGATTAGCCCATATCACAAAATCCCAAAACCAGAGATGTTGGCATGGATGTGGAGAAAAGGGAACACTTCTACACTGCTGATGGGAATGCAAACTAATACGTTCCTTTTGGAAAGATGTTTTGAGAACACTTAGAGATCTAAAAATAGACCTGCCATTCATTCCTACAATTCCTCTACTAGGTACACATCCAGCACACCAGAAATCACATTATAACAAAGATATTTGTACCAGAATGTTTGTTGCAGCCAAATTCATAATTGCTAAATCATGGAAGAAGCCCAAGTGCCCAATGACCCACGAATGGATTAATAAATTGTAGTATATGTACACCATGGAATATTATGCAACCTTAAAAATGATGGAGACTTTACCTCTTTCATGTTTACGTGGATTGAGCTGGAACATATTCTTCTTAGCAAAGTATCTCAAGAATGGAAGAAAAAGTATCCAATGTACTCAGCCCTACTATGAAACTGATTTCATATGAAAGCTATAACCCAATTATAACCTAAGAATATGGGGAAAGGGCGGGGTAGGGAGAGGGGAGAATAATTGGTGGGACCACAGCTAGGGTACATGTGAACTTACTTATTGTAGAATATAAATGTCTTAACACAATAACTAAGAAAATGCCAGGAAGGGTATGTTAACCAGTGTGATGAAAATCTGTCAAATTGTATATAATACCAGTGTATGGTGTCCCATGATTTCATTAATGGACACAGCTATGATTTAATAATAAATAAATAAATAAATAAAATAAAATAAAAAATTTTAAAGGAAAAAATAATGTAGTCTTTTGTGTAGTATAACTGACGGAGTATTCAGTGAAGTGGTAATAGATTCCTTTCAGGTCCATGACCTGGTAACATCATTAAATATAGGGTGGGTGGTGCCCAGCCTGCCAAGCTGAGGGGAGGACCTGCCCGGACTCCTGTGTCTCCTCCCTGCAGCAGTTGGTGCAGTGCCCAACCTCAAGACTTTAATTTTAAATCTATGATAATCAGTGTGATATCAGCATAAAGACTGAACAGAGCAGAATGTTCAGAAACAGAACGAACATATTTTCAATGAAAGTCCAAATGCACTTCAGTGAAGAAAGGATAGTGTTTAAAGTAAATGGTGGACCACTGGCTATCTATACACACACACAAGGAAGCCCCATTCCTTGCAGTGTGCATAAAACATAATTTTAAATCGATCATAGACCTAAGTGGAAAACCACAAAACCTCTAGAGGAAAACAAAGGAGAAAATTTTTGTGACATGAACTAGTCAAAAATTCCTTAGATGTGCCATCAAAAGCACAATCCAGTAAAGAGCACAATAAGTTTAACTTCAAACTTAAAAACTTCTGCTCTTTGAAGGACACTCATGAGACTGGAAAGGCAAGCTAAGTATTTAGAGAAAGCATTTGCAAATCATATATCTGATAAAGGACTAATAGTTTGAATATAAGAATTCTCCAAATTGAATCATAAGAAAACAACACTTAAATATGGCCAAAAGAGTTTAACAGACACTTCACTAAAAATGACATACAGATAGCAAATTATCACATGGACAAGGAAATGAAAAATAAAACCATAATGAGATGCCTCCACACACCTACCAGAATGTGGCCAAGAGAGAGCTTGCAATGGAAGGCAGGCCAGGGAGAGGCGTGCTGCTGGTTTAAAAGGCTAGAGAAGGAGGCCACGCACCAAGTAATGCAGGCAGCTTCCAAAGGAAGGGAACGAATTCTCCAGGATCTTCAGAAGGAACGCACTTGGTCAACACTTTGATTTTAGCTCCGTGAAACTTGGATCAGATGTTTGACCTCCAGAGTTACAAAAATGTGTGTAGTTTTAAGCCACTAAGCTTGTGGTAATTTGTTATGGTAGCAATAGCAAACTATTGTAGTTCAGTAAGAATCCTTAAACAGACAAAGAAATTGTTCACATGTGATTGTCATAAAGATAGAATGACCTTTCAAAATCCCCTTAGAAAGTGGAGTGACTATAGTTTTGTGTTGTTTTTTTTCATCCAGTAATCACTAGCCACATGTGGTGACCAGATACGGCCATTGTGAGTGAGGAACTGAATTTCTGATTTCATATAATTTCAATTAATTTACATTTAAATTTAAAAACCAATACTAGGTGGTGCCTGTAGCTCAGTGGGTAGGGTGCTGGCCACATACACCAAGGCTGGTGGGTTCCAGCCCAGCCTAGGCCTGCTAAACAACAATGACAACTCCAACCAAAAAATAGCCAGGTGCCTATAGTCCCAGCTACTTGGGAGGCTGAGATAAGAGAATCGCTTAAGCCCGAGAGTTTGAGGTTGCTGTGAGCTGTGACGCCAGAGCACTCTACTGAGGGTGACATAGTGAGACTCTATCTCAGAATAAATAAATAAATAAATAAATAAATAAATAAAAACCAATAGTTTAGTTATTGGAAAATTATGAAATATTTTTGAACAACTTGGGTTTGTGAATGTAATTTTCCCCCATATATTTTATGAAATCTGTATACAGATCAAGAATTTCCAATTAAAAGTTAGTGTCCAAATGAGATGTTCTGTAAGTATAGAAAGAATGCAAATTATCTCATTAATAATTTGTATAATGATTACATGTTAAAATAAAAATATCTTACATATATAAAGTTAAATAAAATATACTGTTAAAAATACTATCACTTGTTTCTTTTTACTTTAAAAAATGTGGCTATTACAACATTTTTAATTACATATTAGGCTCATATTATTGAATGGTGCCATTACGGATTTTTTCTACATTTTTATCATGTTTTCCATGAGGATGAGAATCCAAGGGAGGGCAAAAAGACTGCCAGAAGACTGAGAAAGGAAGAAAGGGACATTTTTTATCTTCATTTTAAAATACACCTCAAGGTCACAATGCTTGAGTCTTATTTTCAAGAATAAATTACATTTCAACATATTTCAGGGGCCATCCAAATTTTTCTTCTGCACAATAATTTAATTCTATCCAATATTGTTTGCACTATCTGACCCACTGGCTAAAGTTTCCTTAATATTTTTCAATTAAATAGATTAATTTCTGCAATAGGATTTGATTGTATAGGCCTTTAGCAAAGTATTTTTTTTTAGTTTAACATTTTAAAAAATATATCTTGGTTTGTTACAAAGATAAAAAGGCAACTAGTTTTTCATTCCATTAGAAACTGAAATGTTATACTGAACATGTTTTAGGTTGAATTTCAACAGCTTTTAGACACAGAGATCAATGATAGGTGAGTTAAGCAACTGAGAAAATCAAGTGTCGTAAGTGAATGGCTGGGCTTTAAAGATGGGGTGATAGCTGGAACTCAGTTCTTTGGGGCTTGGAACTGAAGCCTTTTAGACTGAATAAGAAACCAGTAGTCTGAACTGGACTCCTTCAGAAGTATTGTTTTTGTTAAGCCACAACTGCTTATTGTATACGGAGCTGTTCGACCCACGTCCTCTGATTCTGGTGCCTGAATTGTTCGACAAAATTCAGAAAGTCCAGCTCAATTTGAATTTCAGATAAACAATGAAATTCTGTATAAATGTTAATAATTGGGGCAACCCAATTTGGTGGCCTGGCCAATCAGAATGTCGTGCTTACTCTGGGCTTCATAGGCGGACCTGTGACTTGATCAATCACAGAATTCCTATTCTCTGTGTGTTCACAATGATTGGTCTAAGGCATAGTATTTGTCCCAAGTAGAGCGAATCCAAGCCTTGGTGTGTGTTTTGATCCAGGGAACCCAGGAGAGAGCTTTTCTTTTGGATTGCAAGCTAGGGAGTGTTGAACCTCGGGCAGGTAGCTGCCCTCGGCCTGCTATTTGCAGAATCTTCCTGTGAGAGGAGAACAGATGGCAAAGTACGAAGTGCCAAGGGATGCAGGTAAAGGGAAAGTGCCCTGACAGTCTCTCCTGTTAGAGACCTGGGGTTTGGTCCAAGGTTTTATAGAGATGCAATGCTCCGCCTCTACCGGTGTTAAGTGAACCCTGCAGCAAGTTCTTATCGACCGCACACATTAAATTAAGCCAGCCATAGTGCCGCCATAAACAGGTATTTTCTTATGTCTGGCTTTATTGTTCTAGGTCTACCGGACAGCGTGGTGGTGTGACTCAGCCTTTGATGGTACAATCTGTGATATTGTTGCCATGAGCTCTCAGGAGAAAGAGCAAGTTTCCCACTCTTTAAAAAGTCCTGGTAAGAGTGTAGGGTGAATGCTTGCTTCTTGTCAAACTCCCTACTCCGACTCTATTACTGTTCCATTTGTTTTCTGAGCCTGTCCTGTCATTAGGCAGTACTTGCAAATGTTAATGAGTGGGTTTCTATTTCCAGGATCCTGAAGATAAGGTGTTGTTAATTCCGCCCTCTCACTCCAGCTTCAACTCCACAGTCCTTGGGAGGGCAGTGCAGAAGGGAAGGGTTTGAGGGAAGGACTGGCTGCTTAATCTTCCGAGCCCAGCGCAAAGATTTTAAAAAATTAAATACATACACACATGTATGAGAGCCCGTCTTCAAAGACACTCAAGAATTTCAAGATGGCAACAGCAGAGCATTATGTGAATGGGCAGGAGACCCTTCAATCACAGGGTGGGTGGAGCCAGCCCTGCCCAGGGATCCTGTTGCTCTCTGCATACCTGTCTGTCTGCACAATTGGGGGGTGGGGGGGGGACAACTCACTTTTTAGAGTAGCAAATACAGAGGGTGCCAACAAAATGTATACAGATCTCAAGAAAGGAAAAAAAGTGCATTAAAATTATAATACTCAGTATATACAAATAACAAGCTCTGAAATTGCGGGAAGCTGAGCTCAGCCTCTGTTTGTCTGCTCTTTGTTTTCTGACTAGCAGGGTGTTGCTTTTGTACTTTGCTGAGCACCTCTCGTGAATGGAGTAGTCAAACGTGACTCGAGTGTTAAAATTTTAATATAGGCTTTCCTTTCTTAACATTTGTATATATATATTTTTGGCACCCTCTGTATTAATTGAGTTATTTGTGAAGTTTATGAAGCTCAGGCACGTAGTGAGTTCTCAGTAAGTAATCACCTATTGCCCGTGGTGACCAGAAGTGAGTTCTCAGGAGTCAGCCAAATGTGGACTCAAAGCCTGCCCCTGCCTCTTCTGTAGGCCAATTGCCTAATGCTTGTAAATCTCAGATTCCTCACCTACAAAGAAGAGATAACAGATGCATCTACTCCTGAAAGATTATTTTGAGGGGAATAATTCATTGAAATCCACTGGGCAGCTAGACACAGTGGCTCGTGCCTATAACCCTAGCATTCTGGGAAGCTGAGGCAACAGATCATTTAAGCTCATGAGTTTGAGACCAGCCTGAACAAGAGCAAGACCCCCGTCTCTACTAAAAATGCAAACTGAGGCAAGAGGATTGCTGTGAGCTATGATGCCATAGCAGTCTATCCATGGTACGCAAGTTAAATTCTATAACAAAAAAAAAAAAAAAAAAAAAAAAAAAAAATCCACTGAGCACAATTAAGGAACTGTGCTCACTAAATGCCCAATATTAAGGGAATTTTCCAGGCCCAACGCTAATGTTTTACATGTACTATCAGTATCTCTCTTAACCTTCTAACAACTCAGAAACTTAGACATGACCTTCAGTGAACAGAAGCTGAGAAGGTTAAGTACCTTTCCAAATGTCACATTGTCGCCAGGCAGTGGGGCCGTAAGTAAGACCCCAGGTCTCTCCGGTTCTAAAGTCTATGGTCTCGACGCTGCGCATATCATCCTTAGCTGTTCATCTTCCTCCTTCTCATTGGCTCTCGGGTCCTTAACGTCTGTCTGCCTTTTCGCATCTGCCAGTGATGAGGGGTGGAGCGCACATGAGGAAGTTTTAAGAAGTTACCGTAATTGAATGTGATCCTAAGTTTCCTCTCTCTGCATCCATCTAGGTACCTGCCTGCCTGTACAGCAAAGAAGAAGTGGTGGCCACAAAATCAAATGCAGACTTAATGAGAAGTGAACACTTGATGACTGGGCTGAGAGTCAGAGATGTTTAGCAAACGTCAGCCACAGCTGGGTTTGTTTACCCCTAATTATATGTTCTTCTTTTGGGTGTTTCTGAAACAATACTATGAAGGACATTTTACATTTTTTCCCACTGAGCAATTATCATTTTTCTTTTGAATGGATGCTGCAAATTTCTATGTAAGACTGAAGCAATGCTAGTACACCCCTGTGTATATTTTCAACACAAAAGCAGTTGAAGTTGCAAGAAGCTGGGATCAGTCTCTGCTTGTCCAGTCTTTGTCTTCTGACTAGCAGGGGTGTTGCTGTTTTACTTTGCTGTAATCCCGCTGCTGAAGAAAGCAGGAGGGGGCAAGGAAGGTGCTTTTGCCTTCGCTTTGCTGTCTCTGGAACACTGCATGTATTTCTGTGACCTTGGACACTGACCCTAAACCCACTTTGAAGCACTTTCTAGAACTTCTAGATCAGGATTTTTCTCTTGCTCTAATGCAGAAAGATGACAGCACGCAGGAGAGCTCAGATAAATTTGCCGTGTGTATTTTTAGTTACTTAACTAGCAGGCCTTTCTACTGAGTGCCTGCTGTAGGCCTGCACTGCACCAAGGTTGCAGAGATGTCTGTGCCTCCATTTACAGCTGCTGCATTGAACAGGAGTGCCAAGTGAGCACAGTCACGTCTGTTTATCTCACTCTCTCCTGTCTTGGTGGTTCATGCTCCCTTCCCCTTGCAAAAAGATTTCCTTCCTCCTGAGATCCTCCAAAGGATGTATTCTGAGGGGTGTCAGTGAGCAATTTGTGTTTTGCAGGCACACTCTGAGAAGTGTAGAGTATGCTGTGCCAGTAACGGGACAGTGGATGTTTTAAGTGCTTCTCTGCAGTGCCCAGGACTGGGTGTGTTACATTCCTTGCCAGCCTGATGAGGTAGGGGCCGCTAGCAACCTCACTTTGCCAAAGTCACAAAGCTGGTGGTTGACTGAGTCAGCTCTAAGCCAGACGGTGCCCTTGATGACTACGCCATACTTAGTTGCACCCGGCGCAGCCTGGGCACAGTGCTTTACTGCGGGGTCTCTTGGAGTCTCGGCATGCCACAGCACTCTGTGCCTCTCTGATACGAGAATGTAATATACTGTGGCCTCCAACTCATTCTTCTTCCTGTGTATTTTTTTCATGGAAGAGCTTCAAAGACTAGAATTCTGCAGAACGCATTTTGGGAAATATTGGCTTAGGTATTTGTATTTTAATTAACAACTTGGAAGACCAAAATGTCTTCAGGACTAATTCTAACAATATGTCAGAGACCGAAAGATAAGAAAGAAAGGTCAGTGACTATGAGGCTTTCTCATTGCTCCCCAAATCGCGCTATGCTCAATGCTTCTTACAAGACTTGGAACTTTTGTTTTTCTGTTGTTAAAGGATCTCAACAGGCTTACTCTAGAGATGAGTGGAATTGTATGGTAGAAAACTTGTAGAAGGATGGAAATAAAAAATGGTCAGCCACAGTCATGAACTTCAATCAGTTTGCTGGGTGCTGCTCTGTGTGGGGCACTCGCTCCTCTGGGGAGTCTGCAGAGTGGGTGGAGTAGGACGCCAGCCTGCTCTGAGTGTGGGGAGGTGCGCTGTTTCTAGAGCTCACTGTTTGCAGGTCACATAGCCCACATGAGCTAGTACAAATAGTACAAATAGGGCAGTTAAGAGGATTATGGAATAATAAGTCTAATGTTTTTCTACTTGTTAGATTACATATGTGCGGTTCTTCATAGGAAATAGCATTTCAGTGTGTCTAACAGTATATAACGACAGTGGTTATCCTTCATACAACAGATAAAACTTCACAGAATCAGCAGTCACTCGTCACTCTGGTGCTTTAAGGCCTGCCCCATACTTCCGATTCAGAGTTTACTTGTTCAGGCTTTATGTTTACCTGCTTATTAATATACGCTACGCCACACACACACTGGTGTCGAGGCCAATCTCTCACCAGACCATGGATCACTCTTTTCAGATTCTTACACTAAGAACTAAAACAATCTAAAGAGTATTAAAGAAATTTAAGATAGGTCAAGCTTAGAAAAATGTGTCTCCTAAGAATTGTATCTTCATGGCTGATTGTATGACAAGGTATTTTCCGGAAGTTGATGGTAAATGCTCAGGAATGTCAGAGAAACTGGACGGCCCAGGACCACTGCAGGTGCCCAGAGTGATCACAGCAGCATCTTAATCTGCTGATAACTACTGGTCTGCCCCATGGGCATGATGGGGAACAATGGATGCATAATTTAACTTTCCATAAATTCTGGCTAAGCTTTTCTTTTTCTACTAATGTAGCACCTATCATTACTGATAAAAAGTTAGTAGAGAAGTGGGCAGTATTTCACTGCTATAGAGCATCTTTGATCCTCATTCTTTGTTTCATCCAAGGGGCATTATGCAATGGAAAACAGACAAACCACAGCGAATCTTGTTTTCACTTTCAATAAGGGAGAGTGTTCTTCATGTTCGCTCTACTTAAGAGGGACTTAATAAATAGCTCCCTCCACCAAGGAAGAGCTGCTGGCTGCCCCGCAGCCATGAAGTCAGCAAGCTTGGAGAAAGAAGCCCTGTGTTGCATGGAGCGTGAACTGCAACTCCATGGCAGAAGCATGGAGAGAACAGCAGCAGCAGAGGATGGCTGACAGAGATGGCTGTGCTGTTACAGAGGACGGCTGTGCTGTCAGGGCAGCAGACTCTGCACCATCAGGGACATGGAGCAGTTCTCACAGGGACTCGGCAGAGCCTGTAACCCCTGCACGGCTACAGGCAGTTGCCTGGCAGATGTCAACTGCTCACCTATGACAGTGTGGGACCTACGACAAGGACAGCTCAGATCAGGACAGAAAAGGACAAGTAGACAAGAACTTGGAAAACATTGGGGCCCAGTTGTACGTGGCCAGATCCACTGTCAACCCTCCAGGGAAGGAGAATTGAAATTGAAATGCGACTATCATACATCTAAGTTAGTAGTGAGTAATTCTTGCAGGGCTATTCAAACATTTTCCGATAATTTATTCATAAAAGAACCTCATTCAGATTTCATTGCAGTAGAGCATCTGGGCTGGGGTAGACCTTAATTGTGCCTACTCAGCTTAAAAGGAACATACCAGCAGATACAAAATTGATCCAGATTAGAGGAGGGCTGAGCTCTCGACCTGAGATGTGGATGAGAGAATCGCAAAGCAGGTAAGATTGGCCGCGGACGCAACTACAGAATACACAGGATGATCAAGGGCAGCCCCTCTTCTAATTCCATGAGTCCAGTTGAAATGCATGGCAACCCAGGAGGTGTGTATATCACTTACTTTGTAAATGTTCAGGAATCATTTATTGTATGTCAGGTTCTTTTCTTAATATTTCACATGTATCAATTTTTCTTATGGCTTATGTCACCATCTAACACACACATACCCTCTCCTAACACAGAAAACATTTATGGAGGCCTAGAGAAATCTAGATCAAGGAAAGTGCGTGTGTCCTGGGGAATATGGCATATGAAGTGTCAGGTGAGGGATAAATTGCTTGGATTTGATATGGGAGCCAAAGAGAACATTTTCAGGTTCAATTCTATAAACATGTTAATTATCTCCCATGAGATTTAGAAGTTCCTGGTCTTCAGTTTGATTTGATTAATTATAATTCTGAAAAAGAAACTTTCGAAGGCAAATGTAGGATCAGGTGTTGTGTTGGTGGTGGTCAGGAAGAGACACATTCTTTGATGTACCAGGAAGAGCTCAAGGAATAAGTGTCAGGACCTCAGGGCTAAAGATCAAATTTGGTTATTGCCAGAAAGGTAATTGTTGAAGCTACAGGAGCAGATAAACGAACCCAGAAATATGTTTCATAATATCATAATAATAGCCAAAGGGAGAATGATGGAGGGAAATTGTGTCAATGCCGCTGAGGAACGAAACTGGGGATTAAACACATGCCACTAGATTTAGTAACTAGATATCGTCAATGACATTTTTTTTCTTAACCTAGGTATTTTATTTGATTATTATTTTTTTTATTTCAGGATAGTAGGGGGTACATGTGTTTGTTTACATACTTCGATTTCATACAGATTGAATCAAAGTTTTAAGTGTGCTCTTCCCTACCCAGTGCTGTGTGAATCTCCCCATCCTCCCTCCTTCAGCTTGATTTTCATTGAGATTTACTTTCATATGTCCACTTAAGTGTTGAGTGATTAGTTCCAACTTGGTGTTGAGTACGTGTGCTTGTTTTTCCATACTTGTAATGTGGTTTCCAGTTCCTTCCAGATTGTCCAGAAAGATACTAGCCATTTTTTAGTGGCTGAGTAGTACACCATAGTATGAATATACCGTATTTTATTAACCCAACCACGTGTTAGTAAGCACTTGGGTTGTTTCCATGTGTTTGCAATTCTGAATTGTGCTGCTATAAATATTCAAATACAGGTGTCTTTTTAATAAAATAACCTTTTTTTTGCTTTTGGTATATACCCAGCAGTTGGATATATGGTAGGTCTACTTTAAGCTCTTTGCGGTATCTCCGTACAACTTTTCATAGAGGTTGCACTAGTTTGCAGTCCCACCAACAGCCTGTGAGAGTTCCTTCCTCCCCACACCAGCATTTGTCATTTGGGGACTTTTTACTACAGGGCATTCTCATTGGAGTTAGGTGATCTCTCATTGTGTTTTGATTTGCATTTCCCTAGTGATTAGAGATACTGAGCATTTTTCATGAGTTTGTTGGCCATTAGTATATCTTCATTTTTTAAATTTCTGATCATGTTTTTTGCCCACTTTTTACTGGGGTTGTTTGGTTGCTTCCTGCTGACTTGCTGAGTTCTTTGTGGATTCTGGTTATCAGTCCTTTATCAGATGGAGAGCATGCAGATATTTTCTCTCATTCTGTTTGTGCTTTTGACTGCCCTTGTCTGTGCAGAAGCTTTTTAATTTGATCAGGTCCCATTTATGTGCTTTTGTTGTTGCTATGATTGCCTTTGGGGTTCTCTCACAAATTTTTTCCCCAGGCTAGTATCCGTAGTTTTTCCAACATTTTCCTCCAGGATTTTTATGGTTTCCTGCCCTAGGTTTAAGTCCTTTATCCATTGTGAGTTAATTTTTGTGCATGTTGAGAGGTGCAGATCCTGTTTCAGTCTCTACATGTGGCTGGCAGTCCTCTCAGCACCATTTATTGAACAGTATGATTTTATCTACTTTGTCAAAAATAAGATGTATCAATTTACTTAATTCTTATAACAACCTTTTGAGTTAGCTGCTGTTAATATACCTATATTACAGATTGAAAAACTGAGTCAAAAAGTAACTCAGTGATTACCTAAGGGCGTGTAGTTAGTTAAATGGTAGGATTCTAATCAGGGCAATCTGGCTGCAGGGCACACAGTCTTCATGTGTTTCTTTTCAATTGGAAAATCAGTTCTCTATTTCTCTTGAGGTTTTCCTCACATCTTAGATGTTTGAAAAAATCTACCAGAATCTATCCTCCATAACAGCCAGGAGTCAAGATAAGCTGAAAAAAAGCGAAAGACACTTTTCTCATGGAGTTTGCATTCTAGTGGGAGAGATAAACCATAAGCAGATAAACAAGTGCTGAACTTTACCAGAAAAAGAGGGGGAGGAAGACCAATGTCCTTCATCAATATAAAGCAAAATGTCTTTAAAATATTAGTAAATCATATTCAACAATATATTTTAAAAAAACAATACATTATGACCAAGCAAGATTTATCCCAGGAATACAAGGCAGTTTAATTATATAAAATCAGTCATATAAACACCATAAAGGGAAAAACATATAATAATTTCCATAGTCATAAAAAGCTTTTGATATAGTTTCATACCATTTTATGATTTTAAAAACTGTAAACAATTAAAAAAAATTCTTCAGTCTGACAAAGGACATCTATGGAAAACCTACATAATACATTGAATAGTAGGAAACTGCTCCTGCCTAAGAATGGGAGCGTTGGACAGACATTGCTCTCACCGCTGCCAGTCAGCAGTCGCTGGGCTCCCTAGCCTGGCGGTAAGGCAAGACAACTAAATACGAATCATAAGTATTAGACAAAAAAAATTAATAATAATAACTTCCTTATTTGCTGAAGACATGATTATTTACATAGAACATCCTAAAGAATCTAAAACATAACTACTATAACTAGTAAGTAAATGTAGTAAGATTATGAGATACAGGTTAGCATAACAAAAAACAATTACACATTTATGTACTAGCCACAAGCAATTGGAAAATGGTATTTTAAGAAGTCAATCCCATTTAAAGTAATGACCCAAAATATAAAATACTTAAGAATAAAATCATTGGAAGTCTTCTACACTAAAAAACGCAGAATATTACTAAGAAAAACTTTTATGTTCTAAATGAATGGAAAGCTATACCATAGTCATGAATTGAAAGACCCAGCACTATTAGGATGCCCGCTTTCCCCATGCTGATTTATGGACACAAACCATGCCTATCATAACTCCAGTAGGCCATCTTACCGAGATCTGCAAGCTCGTCTTAAAGTGCATAAGAAAATGCAAACGAAATAGCCAAGGCAATTAAAAACAAAACAAAACAGGAAGGCCAGGTGTGATGGCTCACACCTGTGACTGAGGTGGGTAGATTGCTTGAGCTCACAGGTTCGAGACCAGCGTAAGCAAGAGTGAGACCTTGCCTCTACTAAAAGTAGAAAACCTGAGGCAAGAGGATCACTTGAGCCCAAGAGTTTGAGGTTATATTATTGAGGTGCTTGAGTTTAATACCATTTTATGATTTTAAAAGGGCAGCAAAGTGAGACTCTGTCTCAAACAAACAAACAAAAAAAGAAAGAAAGGAGTATATCATTACCAGATATCCACTTATTATAAAATTACCAAAATCATTTGATGAAAAGGTTAATACATAGGTTAATAGAAAAAAGTGGAGAGTCAGAAGTCCGTCCACATACATATGGTTAATTGATGCTTCGGCAAAGGTGCCAGGAAATCCAACCAGGAGAAGAAAAATATTTTCAACACATGGTAATGGAAAAATTGATTATCAGAAAGGGGAAAAAATAAACTTAGAATTTCATCTTATATCAGCCCCTAAAATTAACCCCGAACGAATCATATACCTAAATGTAAAAGGTAAGATTGTGAAAACTTCTAAATCAAAAGAAGGAGGTAAAAGAAAGCTTTGCAAACGTGAGGTAGGCAAATACTTCTTAGACAAACCACAAAAAGGCACAGCTATGAAACACAGATTTCATAAACTGAACTTTATCAAAATTGAAAACTTTTGTTCTTCAAAATATACCAAAGCAAAATGAACAAAAGACAAGCAACATAAATGAGAGAAAATATTTATTATATATGTATGAAAAAGACTTGTATCCAGGACACAGAAAGAGTTCTTGCAAATCAATAAAAAAGAGATTTAAACAATTCAAAAAATGAGATATAAAAATGTTGAATAAGCCTATCATTCATCATAGTGGCATGCAACTTACAGCCACAATGAGACTCTGTAACGTACTTAGTAGAAAGACTACAAATAAGTGTGATGTTACCAAGTTGTTCCACTTCCGTTTTGTGGATTTCTCCCCTTCCAGCACCGAGAGGATTCCCTTACTTTCTGCAAGCCCAGTCACACCCATGATGCATGCCCAATCAGGCGCATGAGGAACCCTCAAGGAGTCTGCTGAGAATGTTTGCACATTCTGTTTTGAGTCTTGTAGAAAAAGGAAGTAAGGCTTAAAAGGTAAAACAATAGGCCTGCCTTGTAGGGGGTTTGAACTAAAAATAGATGTGGTAATATGCATCGCGTGCCCAAACTAGATCTTTCTCCAAATCTGATTATGGGCGGCAGAGCTTCATAGCAATCCATTTGTGCTTCAGTCAAGTTCCCTCAGTAACATGGACATGAAGCACTTGGAGACCGAATTCTTCCTGGTTACAGTCTACATCACATACAAATATTATTTGTGGGTTTCCTTGGCTGGGCAGCTAGGGGTAGCTAATGACAAGAGGCGTGCCCAAATCCCAGCGAGCTCCCCAGGCTTTGAACTGAACTTTGGGACGTGACAGGACCTGGCAAAAATGGAAATACCTTCTCTGACATTTTTGCTCATGTTTTCTAAATTCACTTTCAGATAAGGGCAGTGAGTTTGCTAGAGTGGGAGTGCTGACAGACAAAGTGTAGTCTACTACAAAATTCTTCCTGGCACTCTAATTATCCTTCCTTCTCTACTTCAGTATCACATGTAGCCATGTGTAGAATCATAAAATAATTATGCAGTGTACAAGCTTTCTGGGAGCATGTACCACTGTTTTCCTAATTCTTTATCTCTCCCATTGATCGTGGTGTGTGTGCATTGATCCAAGTCGGCCATCTGGTTAGGCAAGATAAGCGTGCTAGTGTCTCTGCATTGCACTGTCACGCGGGGAGGGGGCACATTTTGGCTGTAGGGAATTACGGGGGCAGGATTAGCCCTCCTCCTAAGAGGAAACTGAATTTTAAATGCAGTGTTGCAGCTGCATGGACCATGTTGCTAACTTCTGTTTTTGTCATGAACTGGGTAGATTTTTCTTCTCGTTCATATTGTCTCCAAAGGTATATAGATGCCTTGTATTAAATGGGGGGGGGGGGGAGGGTTGGAGAGAAGATTCATTTTTTAGCACATGTTGGATTTGTGAGTGGCTGATACATTGCAGGATTTCTAAATGGTAAAATTGCTTTGAAATGATGACAAAAGCCTTCTGGACAAAAAGCATTTTAAACTGAGACTTGTTGGGTACCCAAACAAAATTATTTTTGAGAGGAAAGATATTTGTATTAGTCTATGAAAAGAAGAAAAGAAAGAAAAAAGAAAAAGTACTCGGCATGTATCATAACAGAAGGAAGTAGTGCGTGGAGCTGGCGCAGGAGCGGGGGTGGGTGTGCTGGCCCTTGTTTACCTCCTCCTTTCACATATTGAAATTAATGTTTGCCCCAAGTTTATGACCGCTGGGACTGACCGAATGTGCTATTTAATTCAAAGAGACTTTTTTCCAGCCCCGTTGGCCACCGTTGTTTTTAAATTTTGATTGCAGCCATTGTTGTCTCATATTCTGCAAATGTGTGGAAGACTCAAAAGCTTTTCCTCTAAAATTGAACAATTCTGTCAAAAAAGATTAGTTCTATTTTGTCTGCTGGGTGCTGACTATTCATGAATGTAAAGAGAGAGGGCTTGGGTGTCATACTATGTTGCTAAGGTGGCTGGATTTCGGCTATTGACTTGAGGACACCAAACTAGAGTGTACAAAAGAGCAGCCAGAAGGAGTGGGAGCGAGGCCTGCCATGTGTTGGCTATACCTTCTTTAGCTGCCCATTTATTTCTTTTGTTGCCAGAACTTTTATTGTCATACAGTTGAAAAAAATGTTAGACACAAGCTTCAGGCAGCACCAAGCAGAAAAAGGGATTAGCATATCACTAGGATCATCTTACACTGAACCAAATTCTTTTCAGGATGTATAATTAGCGAATACAGGCTTTTTTTTTTTTCTTTCTTTCTTTCTTTTTTTTTGAGCCTATGGACAGAAAAAAAAAAATGAGCTCAGATCTCTGGCTAGAACATTAGAGGAAATAAAAGACATTTGCCAATTTTAGAGAGATATATACATATTAACTGTTTCTTCACAGAACCTTTGCAATTCCCTCAAGAAATGTCTGGTAAATGGAAAAACTAGCTATGAATTCTGGTCATTGTCTCAGGTTTTTCTAAAAGGGAAATACTATGTAGTTAAACCTGCTCAAAATTTTAGACCGATGAAATCAGATTTGTGATTAAATGAACGTGGAAGAAGTTTTCTGAACGGGGGGACTAAAAAGAAATGCGTGGTTTTCACAGGATGACTTTGAGCTCTGCAGAGGGTACCCTGATGGTAATTAAAAATGTAACCGGAACTTGAAGGGAGTGAAATACACGTTTGGGGTCTGCTAGTGAACGATTCTGTGGGTCTTGCTTAAGGCTAAAACGCCCTGTATAATTCGTGGGCATTGAGCGTGCTTTTCTGAAATACAGAACGGGAGCCTTGGACCTCTTCCCTTTCACTGGCTTCTCTTCTCTTACCTTGTTCTGAGTTTTACATGCAGCGTGTGGGTAAACACAGACTAGCTCCCATTGGACTGGGTGGATACCTGCTCATATTGCCAGACACCTGCAGGCTTTCAGGGGTGCTCAAGGAGAGTGAAGAAGGAAAGTAAACCTTTTTTTCCCACAAAAACGTATTTTTAAGAATTAACAGAACATTCATTAAAAGTAAAAGTTCTTATCTGCATATATCTAAGTTTAAATTCACTGAAGTAGCTGATGTTTTGTGTGACAGTGGCGGGCTGGGCACTGCTCTCTGGATGTGTTCTTGGGGACTCCCCACCACAGCAGTTAACACTTAGCTTCATTTTTCTCCTGTGGAGAGCATCGCCCTGTCCCACCGCCATCACCCCAAATAAAGCACAGGCTCTCAGTCTTAATTCTGGAGAAAACTTTATTTCACATTTCCTAAAGACACTCCTATCTTTGTGGCAGTAATTCTTTAAAATAGCAAATTTAACTGTTAACAAGAGGCAATGCACACTCGGGTCCATAGGAAACAGTTATTTTAAATTTCACATCCCCTTGGAATCAGAGAGCCCAGCTCCGGCTCTTAATTTTCTTATTGCTTCTGGTTTGGAATTTTTGGTCAACTGTCTTACTGTTGGCTAGAAAAAATCCACGAACCTAGATGGTACTGAGGACTCAGCTGTGCTGTTTTCACTCAGGTAAAATCACTCAGTTTGCCCTGGTCTCTATGGGAGTTGATATACAGCATTGGAAACATGGCAAAGATAGCCAGGCATTGTGGAGGCACCTGCAGTCCCAGCTACTCGGGAGGCTGAGGCAAGAGAATCGCTTGAGCCCAGGAGTTGGAGGTTGCTGTGAGCTGTGACATCACAGCACTCTACCAAGGATGACAAAGTGAGACTCTGTCCAAAAAAGAAAAAAAGAATAAAAACAAATTACTGTAGAAATGTGAATTAGGATATCATTCTTTAATTATTTTCTTTATTTCTCATAGCAATACTTTAAAACGGCACTCTTTGTTATTTCTTTCTTTCTTTTTTTCTTTTTTTCCTTTGGAGTTTTTGGCCGAGGCTGGGTTTGAACCTTCCACCTCCAGTATGTGGGGCTGGTGCCCTAGTCCTTTGAGCTACAGGCACCACCTGCTCTTTGTTATTTCAATGTTTATAATTTGTAATAGCTATGTTCTTCTCTGACATTTCCTAGTGGACAGAAGTATCAGTGCCTGCAAGGAACTAGCTACAAACGCAGTTGCTCATGAGTTAAGATGGTTTTAAATCATTACAACTTCTGCTGATTTTCTTAAGACAAGTCCCTAATCACTGGCTGTTAAATTGTTCACGTAAGTTTCGTAGTCTTGCACAGGTCACCCCACTTAATTCTTCTGCGTTTACACCCACACTGTCAGGGAGCCGACTTGCTTTCCGGGGACCAGCCCTCGGAGACCAGCCCTCGGAGACCCTTCTCAGTGCACACCACAGAGCACCGTACTGAGAGCTGGAGTCCAGATTGTTGGATTCAGAGAAATGCGATGTGGTAAACACAGAGTGCCCACTGCCGAGGAAATGGAAAGTGAGGGCAGGAAGGGGACTTTTGTTTGTCTGTTGTGATTTGTTTCTTCCCCCCAGAACTGGAGAGCAATGGCATCCTGCAAAGCACCAATTCTGGACCTGGAACGGCACGAGGTGAGAAGCGGACTTGGAAAGGAAGGGTGTGGGCTCAGGTCAGAGCATTCACAGAAGTACTGAAGTGAGGGGAAAGGGAGGCAGGAGGCGAGAAGACGAATTTTCTCTTTTAGAGTTTTATAAAGACCAAAACCAGAGAAATAACTAGAATAAATATAGTTTGCTAACCTCAACAGAATCCATAATTTTTTAGCTTGTGAATGCATTGCTAACAGTGTGAGGTTTTTATACAGAATACTGCATATACTTTTTACCTAACAGTACACAGCCCTAACATGTTATTCAGATTTTTTTTTTTTTTTAATTGAGACAGTCTCACTTTGTGGCCCTCAGTACAGGGCCATAGCTCACAGCTTACAGCAACCTCAAGCTCTTGGGCTTAAGCGATTCTCTTGCCTCAGCTCCCCCAAGTAGCTGGGGCTACAGGCGCCCACCACAACGCCTGGCTGTTTGTTTATTTGTTTTTGGTAGGGACGGGGGTCTCACTCTGGCTCAGGCTGGTCTGGAACCTCTGAGCTCAGGGCAATCCACCTACCTCGGCCTTCCAGAGTGCTTCCATTACAGACGTGAGCCACCTGGCCAGGCTGGCATGTTATTCAGATTAAGTCACTCAACCTTGCTGTGACACATCCTTAACGTTCCTCCTAAAGTTTAGCCTCCACAATGGCAGTAGCTAGTTAATATGTCACGAAGCTCAGTGCCTCATGTTCATTAAATACTGTTAGCTAGGTCATTTTGTGTTACTATCATTAGGTCTGCTTTCAAAGATACAAATAAGATTCTTCAGAATATGAGCATGTTACATCTGAATCTAGCTTAAAAAACCCAGGCCTCCCATTAGAGATGAATAAAAAGATTCACCCTTTTAAACTCGTAATAATGCCACAGTTCACATTTTAAAAAGATAATGGTTTATTTTAATGTACATCTCTAGGATTTTTAAACTGTTATTTTTTTTGTTTTGTTTTGTTTTGTTTTGCAGCTAGACCTCATATACATTATTTTTTTTACTTTTCTGAATGTGATTTTCTCTGTATGACAAAACCTACTGACTTTTCCCACAATGTATTGTACACAGCTATTAAGGAGGAGGAGACCTTCCACTCTTAGGAGTAGAAATTTGTGATAAAGGTGAGCTCGTGTAAATTTTTTTTTTAATTTCAGATTAATATGAGGGTACAAATGATTAGGTGACAATGTCTGGGTTTGTTAGGTAAGGTCCCTGCTGTGACTGTGTGCTAGCAGGTGTGTCATATACCCTTAGATTGTGCTGGTTAGGTAGGAGGGTCACCAGTTCTCCTCTCTCTTCCCCTCTCCCCCAACGTGAATTGAATTGAGTTTTTCTCTTATGAGGGCCTGTGTTAGCTCATCTACTGGCTTCATAATAAAATGAGTACATTGGATACTTTCTTTTCCATTCTTGTGATACTTTAGTAAGAAGAATATGTTTCAACTCCATCCGGAGTAATACAAAAGACGTAAAGTCTCCATCTTTCATGGCTGAATAGTATTCCATGGAATACATATACCACAGTTTGTTAATCCATTTCTGGGTTGGTGGGCACTTGGGTTGTGTCCACACCTTGGTGATTATAAATTAAGCTGCTGTGATAAACAATCTCATGCAAATGTCCTTATGATAAAATGATTTGCTTTTTTTTTCTTCTGGGTAGATGCCTAAGTAATGAGATTTTGAGACAAACGTGTAAATTTTTAATGATACGAGTAAAGTATGGGTCCCTCTGAGGCTTAACTATAAAGACGGATGTTACAGCTAATGTTAAAAAAGAACAAAGTTATGAGTCATTTGCATCTAAAATATTCTTATATGTTTTACTGATTAACATACACTGTATAAACAAGAGGGTATTGAATTTTAATGGCTAGATTTTTATTTGTTTTTTGAGACAGGGTCTTGCTGTGTTACCCAGGCTGGAGTGTAGTGGTGTGATCATGGCTCACTGTAACCTTGAACCAGGTCCACCTACTGCCTCAGCCTCCCAAGTAGCTGGGACTACAGTGATCTGCCACAACACCAAATTAATTTCTCTATTTTTAGTAGAGATGGGGTCTGACTCCTGCTCAGGCTGGTCTTGAAGTCCCAGGCTCAAACAATCCTCCCACCTCCTAACGTGCTAGGATTACAGGTAAAACCCACCAAGCTCAGCCTTAAGGATTAGTTTTGACTGAGCCCAAACTCTGGTCCAGACTCCACGCCAAGGGCTTTACAGCATTCCTCTCATCTGGTCCTCATAACCCTGTGAAATGCGGTGGTTCTTATCATTATGCTCTTTGCATAGAGGAGGAAAGTGAGATTCGTTGAGGGTGAGTGACTGGTTCGAGGCCATACAGCTGGTGAGTAATTGGCCCAAGGTCATGCAGCTGGTAGGTGCTGAAGCTGGGCTCAAAACTAGGTAATCTGACTCAAGCTTGCTTTAACCTTAACACTGAAAGGGGAGACTAGCCTTTTGCATATTCAGTACCATTAAGAATCAAAAGCTACTAGGGCAGCACCTATGGCTGAAAGGAATTGGGCACCTGCCCCATATGCCGGAGGTGGTGTGTTCAAACCCAGCCTTGGCCAAAAACTGCAAAAAAAAAAAAAAAAAAAAAAGAATCAAAAGCTACATCCAGGTTTAAAGATTTATTAGGATAGGAAGCCTACCTCCAGGGTGATGGAAAGATAGGGGCAGTCAATAGCACCAGCCGGACAGACAGCCTTTGCAGGAAGACTCTGAACTCCTGGTTTTAATCCAGGCGCCTAGATGCTCAGGATGTTGAGGGCTGAATGGGAAAGGGGGTTGTAGTGCATTAAATGAGACCCTTTTGTGTGGCAGAAGAGGAAACTGAGACCCAGAGAGGTAAAATATGCAAAACCGGGACTGGAACTCCCAGTTCTCCCAAACCGGGAGTCAAAATCAACAAACTACTCCAGGATTCTCTGGGAAAGAGCAAAGTGGGCGAAATGTATATGTGAGAATGTCTGTCCCTGCGTGCAGGCCCGGGCACTACCGAATGTCTGGAAGCTGTGGAAGGAAGTCTGTGGAGTTGAATTGGTAGCACAATTGATGTGAACACTAGAGGAAAAATAAAACTTCATATTCAATTTCAGGACAATGAGACAATCAGGAAGGGAGATGAGAACAAGTAGAGACACCTTATTGCCATTAAGGAGTTTGGACGTGTCTAAGGAGAAAGCCAGAGACAGGCCTGCGAGTCAGCAGACCCAGGAATTGGGGTCAGCCGGGCCAGTGTATCTTTACACACGTCTGCCTTTTTTTCTTCTGTACTTCTTGCTGCCAAGAAATCGTTTAAGGATAGGAAAATATCATCTGGCTCTAAGCTAGGTTCACACTCATGGAGGTAAATTTGGCTTGAAAACATTTTCATTGCTCTTGGACTAGAATAGATGAGGAAACCCTGGACAAAATGACAAAACAGAGGCAGAACTTTGGAGAGGAGTGATATATTTTCTTTTTCCATTTTATAAATTATCATCACCACTTTTCAAGGTTGTATTTTTTTGGTTCATGAACACTGGCAGGATATTTATTTAAGCAATGTTTTGGACTGACATTCACAAAGCTTTTAACTCTCAACCTGCAGCCACTGAATTAGATCTTGTTCAAATAAACAAGGTTAATTCAGTATACATTTTTAAGTCATGCTGTCTATTTTAATTATTAGAAAACTGTCAAAACAAACAAGTATGTGATGCTTTGGGTGAAAGACACACCTGAGTTATAAAGTGATCGGCTCAGGCTGATTCAGAAGTGTACCTGGCTTCACATCCCAGCCTTTCCCATGTTAATTTAGTATCTGCAGGGGAGGAAAGTGGGTTGGTCACCAGAGAAGAGAGGTCTGTTTTTACTACTGGGAGAATGTAGTCTTAATTAGGAAAACAAAGAGGTTTTCATTACATTGTAAACACATTTCACAAAAAGACCCCATTTAAGTTTCTTTTTAAAGAAACTGAAAAATGTTAAAGTTAATTGGAGGTCAGTCGAGTGACAGTTAACAAACCGGCACAATTATCTTCTGACTAGTGTGTGGCTTAGAGATGTTTTTATCTTTTATTTATGGCACTTATTTTAAAATGTGGGAATGCCAACCCAAGTAGAGGCAGCCACAACATTAAATGACAAATTTCTCTATTTATATTTAAATAACCATCTGCATGAAATTATGCACAAATCACGGAATAATTCCTAGAACAAATTACTGCCTAGAAAATAAAATAAAAAAAACTGAGCCGTGGTGTGCTTTTCATATTAAATTGCCCATTTCAGAACATCACATACATTTGCACAATGTACAGATACAGCATTATGGGACCAATATAAATTGCTCACAGTGTTAATGAAGACGGATGGAGAAGGCTGAAAACATTCATTTGTGAGCATGGGAGGAAGAGAGTGGTAATGTTCACAGTCTCTAATTTTTTTTTGCCTCGATACTATCCAACTGAATGATGGTAACTTTAATAATACAGCTCTTGGGAAGGTTTTGCAATAAGTTTTCATTTTCAGTTTTGAATGTGGCCTATTTTTCCCCATTTGGGGTGAAAATTGTGCTTGTGAAGTTGGGAGGCTTACAGCTAAGCTAAGAAAAAGAATTTTACTCTTTGAAGAGCCATGGACAGAGTAGACTGACTACAAAATTTAAAAAACCTTTAAAATTAAAAAAAAACAAACCTCTCTCTCCCCGAAAAGACTCCATTTCCATCTGAAGATGGACCACTTTTCTTCCCTCATTCCTCCCTATAAACCATCCCGCCTTTGCAAAGCTCCCCAGCCAAGGAGCAGCTGTGTGGAATCTATGAAGAAAAGGACAAGCGCTGAGGACAGGGAGATCTGTCCGCGGACAGCGTCAGGGCCTCCCTCAGCCATCACGGCCCTTTGCCTACAATGTTACAGTGTGAGATGTGAGAGGTTGAGGGATGGAGGGACATCCAGAGGGGAGGGTCACCTTCACCCATCAGGGAGGGAAAGTGAGCTGGGGACTGGAGGCTGCCCCACCACGGCCCCTTCCCCACCATTTCCACCAACTTCCCCTCATCATGCCTGTATACGGCTTCATTCCTTAGTCAGCCAGGACTCCTTCACACCTCTGGACAATTATTGGCTATTCTTTTGCTTTTCAGGTATTATCTACACTGTCCAACATACCTCAGAAGAGTGAAATAAATGCACAGAGCCACTCAATTGAATATTTTAAAAAGGATATCATTCCTCAGGCCCTGGGACAATTTCTTCTCTTTGAGCTGTAGTCATGCAACAATTCATATTTGCTAATGTGTCTATTCATTTGTTCAACAAATATTTATTATGGTCAGCTCTAGGTGATATACTGAGGATATAATGTGGACAAGAGAGCTATAGTTCCTGCCATCCCAAAGTTGATAGACCCTTGAGCAACACAAGACACTGAAGGTGCACGCAGAGGACGGGTAACCATGGCTGAGAAAGTCAAGGAGGGCGCCCTGGAAGAGCACACATCTCAGCTGAGACCCGAACTGTCTGGGCATCTGCTCTGTGCAGGATACGGTCCTGGACCCTGATGGTGAAAATAACTGCCTGGTCTTATCAGCTGGTAGGAAGGGTGTCATTAGTGCCACTGATTAGTAACAGTGAGCTTTCAGGAAGAAGGATCAATTCCAATTTGGATGGCAGGGCAGGCTTCAGGAATAGAATGATTTAAAGTTAAGTCTTAAAGAACGATCAGACATGGATTCGGAAGTAGAATCAGGAGCCAGGTGGTCCAGGCAGAGGGCTGTGCACAAGGACACAGAGGTAAGAGATTCTAAGGTGGCAAGTGGCTGTACTTGGTGGGAGCATAGGAGGAGCGGGGGCGTGTGTGCTGAAGGACCCTGAGAAGGAGTCTGGGAACACTGTGCCAAGCATGGCCTCTTGGCAGCGCCCCCCAGCCTGGAAGGCCCCACTGTCCCTGCAACAGGGGCTGGGTCACTTGGGTCAATCACCAGTCACCCACCCAGGAGCCAAGGCCCCTCATTAGCCCTAAGGCACCACATGGTAAGATCTCCTTGCAGAAGAGCTGGAGCCATGCCCTGGGCACTGACTCTGTCCGGGCTCTGCACAGAAAGCCCATTCAGGGAGGGAGTAGCTGTGACCTGTAAGGAAGTGTTCACAGCCCAGTTTTCTTACAATGTGTGAAAGAACAATGGAAGAGGGTCTCTTTGGGTCAAGTCAGGGGTTGGGGTCAGTGAAGAGCAGGGGGAACATAAACGCTGAGACTTGAAAAAGGTTGAAGAAAAGTTTTCTGAGTCTACTAGGGTATTCCTGCCAGAGGGAAGGGAACGACAGGTCACAGAAGATGTAATATGCTCACTAATTACATGTGTACTCATGCACACACAGATGCATATACACAGGCATGCACGCATATGCCCAAATACACGTGACACGTACATACACACATACACAAACACACAGATACACATATACACATGCACACATACACAAATGCAGACATACACACGTACACAAACATGCAGATACACACATATACACATGCACACGTACACAAACATGCAGATACACACATATACACATACACACGTGCACAAACACGCAGATACACATATACACATGCACACGTACACAAACACACAGATATACACACATACACAAACACACAGATACACACATATACACATACACATGTACACAAACACACAGACATACACACGTACACAAACAGGTGTATACACACATATACACCTGTACACAAACACACAGATACACACGTATACACATGTATACGTACACAGACATACATACACAAACACAAACACAGAGACTTATACACATACACACAGACATACACATGTACACAAACACGCAGATACACACGTATACACATACACATGTACACAAACACATAGACATACACACGTACACACACAGATACACACATCTACACATGTACACAAACACGCAGATACACATGTATATACATGCACATGTACACAGACATACACACATACACAAACACACAGACATATACGTACACAAACACACAGACATACACATACACATATACACATGCACACATACACAAACTCGCAGGCATATACATGTACACAAACACACAGATACACGTACACAAACATGCACATATACAATTACACAGACATATCCATATACACATGTACATAAATACACATGCACACATACACATGTGTGCACACACACACACTTACCTATTGCACTCTTCAGAATGGCTATGGCTCGGAGAGCAGCAGGTGGTGCATGGAGCATCAGGACCAACCTCACAGCCGCATTTGTGTTAGGCCTTTTAGATCTTAGACAAGGAGAGCTGTCAAAACTTTGTGAGCAGGCCGTGATGAGAGAGAAAGGAGGCACCAGGCAGGCAGGGGACGAGTGGGGTGATGGAGCTCCATCACTGCTCTGCGCCCTCAGGGCCTGTGTCTTACCCACCAGACAAGAAGCAGATTGCAGCCATTCAATGACCAGCTGGCAAGCTGAGCTCCTGCAGGGCAGTGTGGGTCACCTGGAGAGGAGACTGGTGGGACAGCCACTCAAGGAGAATTGACAGGACTGTGGACTTGGATGCATGAGTTGGAGAAGTGGGAGTGGAAAGCCTGGGACGGGCCCCAGGTCTCTCCAGCTGTAGATGGATGGTGGGGCCACCCACAGGAAGGGACTAGGGCTGAGAGGTAGATCTGTACAGGGCAGGGAGAGCTCTATGCTGAGTATGCAGCTGACTGTGCTGTATCTGGGGTGGGCACTGGGAACACAGGGCATCTAGACTGGGGGTTTTATCTCTAAGTCTCTGGCTTAGCGCATTGGTTGAAGCCATGGGCGTGGTTACAATTGTATGTGTACATATGCAATTGCCCAGGAAGGGTGGGTAGAGTGAGAACACTCCAGGGACAGAAGCCTGGGCACTGCCAGTGTGTAAGTGTGGGCTTCTAGGCGGCTGCCTGATCTTAGAGTTGGGCGCTGCAGGGACTAACAGGAACTTCCCCTGTAAAGATAACTAATGGTTCCAGACATAAATTTCATGTTGCCACCATAAGATTTTCAGGTACCACATAATGTTATCTGGGTAAGATCACAGATCTTAGAATGTTAAATCTTCCCAAAATTGAAATAGGTGAAATATGAAAATAAGTTGTAGAAACAGTTGATAGATTTATAGAGTCTTAGAAGGTGGAAGTTTGGAGTGTGTTCACTGTCCTCCCCTAATCTCCAACCAGACCACGATGCTTACGGATTCTGAATACTCTGTGCCTCTGGGCCTTTGGACCTGGGTTTTTGTTACCCCAAAATGCCTCTCTTCTCACCCCCTGGCATCCCTGAAGCCCTTCCCCCATTTGCTTAGTGACTGTCACTGGCTCTTCAGCACCATCCAAAGTGCCCTCTCCTTTAGGCTGCCTTTTATCCCCGATCCTGAGCCCCTCCCCACGCCCACAGCCCCCGCCAGAGGACAGGTGCCTCTCCTCTGGGCGTCCCCTCCAGGCTCCCAAAGTACCTTAACACACTGGGTAGAAGGGACTAATTTTCTGGTCTGTTTCCCTCCCAGACTTTGCAGAGTTGGATGCTGCAGGGAGGACAGCCTCTTGCACAGCTCCGTGGCTCACACCTAGTGTGCACAACACACGCTCTCTAACACAGGGGAGGCATCTGGCAAACATTGTTGGAAGACTAAAGAAATGTCTCTTCCTTCCTTCTTTGCTCTCTTTCTGCCTCTTAATTTGTACACTTTTTACTTTTGTAGAGATTGGAAAAATAGTTTTAAAATGATTTGAATTTCGTTGACAATTCCATTTACAGCCTTTCTCTCGCTCCTTTTGTTACAGGTAAACCCCAGCTGCTGGGCCCCGTGCTCTTCCTGCAGCCCCTCTCTGTCCAGCAGTCGGACAGTGTGCAGGAGCAAGAGGGGATGTCACGAGTGTGCTTTGTTAGAGAGAAGTCAGAGGTCCAGGGGGAAAAACTGGTGTCTATTATTGGCCAAATAGGAGATTCGAGCTCATGTGAAAAAGATAACCAGGTAAAAATAAAAGTCCCCAGTAAGAAGACGGGATCCTCAGGGAATCTCCTTACTCCTGGAATGATAGGAAGATGCTAAAGCAAAGAAAAGTTGGTTATTGTTTGTAGGCCCTGAACAGACAACGGAGGTGAAGGAAGAAGGAAAATACCCAGTTGTGGTTGGGTGCCGTGGCTCACACCTGTAACCCCAGCACTTGGGGAAGCTATGGCAGAAGGATGGCTTGAGCCCAGAAGTGCAAGACCAGCCTGGGCAACATAGCAAGACCCTGCCTCTAAAAAAATTATATTAAAAAAAAAACAAAAAAAAAAACAGCAGGGTGTTTAAAAAAATTATATTAAAAAAAAAATAACCAGCAGTCTGCCGGCTGCAGCCTCCCATTTAGCTGGGATGGTGGCACCTACCTGCCATCCTAGCTAACTGGGAGGCTGCAGCAGGAAGACTGCTTGAGCCCAGGAGTTCAAAGTTACAGTGAGCTGTGATTGCATTCCAGCCTGGGTGACAGAGCAAGACATTATCTCTAAAGAAAACAAGTTAAGGAGTCATAAAAGTTGTTGGCTAATATTTGTGACATAAATGACAAGTGCAGACATGCTGGCTGGGGAGATTAATAGGACAGCATGTGGGTATGAGCTCAGATATCCAGGGAGCCTCCTGAACTAAGTCAGGTATTTTAAACAGAAAAAACGCTCTGAATTCTGAATGTGGTGTTTGATGCTTCTTGTGGGTCTTCTCTGTTGGTGTGGAGGTCCATTCACCCACACGTTCCTGTCTCCTGCTCTCTGAGAATGACAGGCTGTAATGCAGGCTATGAACTACCCCTTACCCAGAGGACTGTATCCCGGGGAGACTGACTGAGGTATCCCAGGAGGGGGATTCAGCATGGGCAAACTCCATTTCCCACATTCTCCAAAGCCTGTTCTTCTCAAAAGTAATAATCAGTGGCTAATCCTAACAACTGTGTGGGTCCTCAGTGGTCTAGTCAGCTAGTAGCGAGGCAGCGGGAGGGAGGTGCACCCCCAAATAGAAGCAGGGCTGTGGAAGGGGGGCTGGCTGGCACTGACTAGGTTCTCAGCAAATGGCTTGAGGCTTCGTCATTGTTTAAATCCATTCCTCAAATTCCTTGTTTACTGTCAGCACCATGAGATGTGGGCTCTGTCACTTTAGTTGTTAATGGGACTAAACACTTATGCCAACAGATTAAGCCTTGCTGAAACATTAAGAAAATTGGCCCAAACAGAGTTTGGATGGATTACTGTTTCTTCTTGGGGGCTGGGGGGATGCACATCCCAAGACAATGGCTTTTGGGTACCTACAGGCAATTGCATAAGAGTTGCTGGATAGGTTTTCTGCTAAAAGAAAGAGATTTTTTAAAAGCAAACAATTAACTTCAATCGTTTGGACTGACTACACAGAACATAGATGAGATTTTCTGAAATTAAAACTGACAAATGCAGTGAAGCCCACCACCAGCCTTGAAAAGGAAAGTTTTTTTTAAAGTTATAATAAATGTCTAGGAGAAATGAAAAATCACTGTGTCTGTCATTGCAGAAGGATCCTCCAGGCATCTGAGTGATATTGAAGGTGGGAAAAATTTCCTTTGTTACCCTGGTACCTTTTAAGATTTGTCAAACCTATTTCTTGTCATTGAGGAAAGGAGCTGGTGCTTGCCTAGGAGATGTATTTAACTTCAAAACCAGTTTTTTTTTTTTTTTTTTTGAGTCTTTCAGACACCTTAAACCCCCTTCATGTAAATTCATGTCTTCTTAAGCATGGATTTTTTAAGGTGGCTTTCATAAACCTTTTTCTAAGAAAGAATCAAGAACAACTAAATATCTCATTTTGATTCCAAGCCTTAAACTTCCAATTTGGAAAGGACTTTATATTACATCAAGAATTAGAACACTGTTCTATTTTTGCTATAATCAGAAAGAAAAATTAAAATCTTTCCGATTAAGAACTCTGTGATGGGTCAAAATGGAATGGAAAGTTGATTTTTAATTTAGAAATTGAAAGTTTGTCCTCTGTAACAGCAGTTGCTGTTTGGGTCTGTATCATAACAGTAAGTTATTTGCATTTGTTTGCTTAGGAAGACATAATGAATGAGAACCTTCTCCATCTCCCTAGCCTCCTTCCATTTTCTTTCATGGCCAAGTTACTTATTCTATATTTATTAGCATAAATTGCATATGTCCTTTTCCTGGATACTTACGAGTAATTTTTGCAATAGTTTTTAAAAGCAAAGAAGGAAGGAAGAAGGAAGGGAGGGTGTGGGAGGAGAAAAGAGAAGAAATCTTCAGTGCTTTCTTTACATGCTAGTTCCCAGAGAGGGGCTGAAATTTCTGTGATTCCAATGTCTTCAGAAACTTCACACTGGAGTTTGATTAACCATGCTAATAACCAGGTTGCTTCATTTTAGCTTTACTCCTAGTGTCACTTCACCAGAGCTGTAAAGACCTGCTCATAAGATTTGCTTTTCATCTAAATCAAGAAGGCAATGCTAAGCAAAAAAAGTATTTAGCAGTGCACATAGGATTGGAGTGGTGATAATCAGGGACCCTGGTAATTGATGCTTTTGGGGAGGGGGAGAAAACCTTTCTTCTGGATCCTCTAGTCTGTTTAATAGGATAAAATTAGCTTGAGTGGCTTGGCGTTTGAAGAGGATGTGATGTAATTGAAGTGCCTCCTGGGTTTGCTGCTGGACAAAGCCATCAGGTGGGGACACGGGAGGGCACGTGCGGCTCTGAAGCACATATCTCACTTCTGCCACCCTAATTAGCCTAAATTAGCTATGCCAGTTTTCTGCTTGCTTTTGAATTTTCCTGCTCATGCTACTTTCAGGCCTGAAAGGAAACAAATATGAAATGCCCACCACACTCCCATCTAACACATGAACGACAGAGTCTAAACCTGGACAGTCACAGAAAACCCAGGTGGGTGTGGGGCCCAGACCTGGGGGCGGGAGGACACTGCGTGAGGAGGAAGTGTGCAGAGCATCTGTCAGAAATGGATGATTTTGAGAATTTCCCACATGTTATCTCAAGGCCTGGCCTGGAAACAATGAATGTTTAACTTGAGGGGAATGAGGGAGGACTTCTCCCAGCAAATGGTTCTTCTCAGATCGAATTTCAAAGTCTGAGAGAACTAAAGGAAAGCAGGAAAGCCACGTTTTTTGTCTATGAGAGCTACTGCAGTTTTTAAATTGTCAATTCTGACTGCAATTAGTAAAATTTGTGCAGAGAGATTTACATTTCAAAGTGGTTTGTACAAATCTATTAAGTATTTTAATTGGAGTGGTATTTGTGTAGAAATAAATAACATCTCAACCTAAAAGTCACAGATTTTAATTTTTTAGTTGCCAATGAAAAGGGTAAAATACCATGGTGTATATGCCACATAAGACAAGCAAATAGGAAATTGCTACATTTGTCATTTTCTATAGAGTCATCCAGAAAAACAGTTCTCTCCAAGTCCCTTGTCACTGGTCCCAATAGTAGACTTTCAGTTACATCTAGGGAGCTGTCCTGGGTAAAAATGCCCTTGGTTTTTTTTTTTTAAATAAGTTAACCTTAAACATCTAGAGCTGTTTCAAGTGTTCAAGAAAAGTATCAGAATCACACACATACCTGCACATACTTTATTTTATTTATTTAATGTTACATATCAAATGGTTACTGAGCCCTATAACATGGATGGGTCTGTGCTCGGCCCTGTTGGGGTGCCAAAAACCTCACTGCTATCCGTCTATGTTTCTGTACAGAAAACGGCTAATAAAAGCATTTTCAAAGATTTCTGAGAAGGGCCAGAGAATGCAGAGTAAGGGTGGATTCAGGCTTTAGCACGCTTGAACCTCAGACAATTTGAGAGTCCCTCATCCTCATTCTTAGAAGGCACCCATGGAAGTTAGTGGCCCTTGGGCACCACCCTCATTAGCTTTAAGGCAAAGGCAAAGTGATCTGGCAGGATGGCTGTCCTCAGGGTGTCTTCTGGCCTCTTCACGTACTCAGGAGCCCATCAGATTCCTTCCTCTGCCTCCTTTGCAAGAGTTAATATGACCACGTGTTAAACATTCAGTGATATCTTGAGAGACATAAACTTCATGATTTCAAAATATTCTCATTATGTAACTAGGCTTAGTAATTCAGAGAGGCAATTGTTGACCACACAATAGGCCTGATCTGGTTTGTGTCTGAAAGGTCCCCAAGCAAGCCTGAGAGGATCCCTGGGGCTGGGTGGGAGGCAGGCAGCCACAGAGCGCCCTGGGCTCACCAAGGACCACAGCACACAGACCCCATTTATTTAGTAGGTTCCTTAGGGCCTTTCCAGCATCCCTGCACCCAGGTGGCTCTTGCGGAAAGCTTTCAGTTGTGAAGTTGTGTGTTTGTACAGCACACAGAAACCACGTGCTAAGTTAAGGTCACATACTGTTCTAAATGTCTCAGTCATTTTCAGACTCCAGTTTAAGGGATGAATTTTTGTTCTCCCTACAGTTCTCAGTGGAAAGTTGGGCAGTGCACTGACTTTATACCAACCCACCTGACTCGACCCAGCAGTTAGGAGTTGGGTTTCTGTGACATAGCCCTCCCAGTACCTCAAGGTACTGTCACATGTGTCTGGATGTCTGGAATGTTGGTGTGAGCATAACAGACGTAGTCCTTGCTATATGGTCTCCAGACTAGTATACTAAGACAAATGACAAGACCAGTTCACACAATGTGAAAGACTATGAGAAAAATAAGTAAAACCACAAGGAGATACTGCTTCATGCTACTAAGATGGTGGTAATTTTTTTAGGACAGAAAATAACAGGTTTTGAAGAGCCTTTGAGTGTTACTGATGGGATGCAAAGTGGTGCAGCCACTGTGGCCGTCTGCCCGTTCCTCACAAAGTCAAACACAGACCAAGTATATTACCCAGAAATTCCACACCTAGTATATACTAAAAATAATTGAAACCAGGGACTCAAAAGATACTTATTCCCAATGTTCACGGCAGCATTACTCACCATATACAAAAAGTGGAAACAACACAATTGTCCATCAACAGAAGAATGAATAAGCAAAGTGGAGGGGACACATACACTGGAGCACTGTTCATCATCAGAAGGAATGAAGTTCTGATATCCTGAATCATGATGGACCTTAAAACATTATGCTCAGTGAGATAAACCAAACACAAAGACAGTAATATACGCTCCCACTCACATCACGTGCCTAGAGTAGGCAAGTTCACAGGGACAGAAAATAGAGTAAGGGTCACCAGGCACTGGGGGAAGACAGGAAAAGGAAGAGTTATTATTTAAGGGGTACAGAGTTTATGTGGGAAATGATTAAAAAAAAAAAAAAAAAGAAAAGAAAAGAAAAGAAAAAAACCCTGGAGCATATAGATAGCAGTGATAGCACCATACTGTAAATTATTTATTGCCACCAAATTCTTTACTGAAGAATGGTTAAAATGATCAACATTATGCTATGTATATTTTCCCACAATGAAAAATAAAATAAAAATCTAAGAGTTAAGGTAGAGAATGACTTGGGTGGGCCAGGAAGAGGGTGTGCAACACACTAAGGCGGGAGCGGGAAGGCCAGAAGGCAGGTGATGGGGCAAGGGCCAGATGACCCTGCTGTCTTGCACCTCTCACCTGCACAGGCACCTTCAAAGGAGCTGTACCAAACTTCCCACTGCAATGTTTAATTCTCCTTAAAGAGGGGGCTTTACATTCTGTAAGTTTTAGGCTCTGCAAAATCCTGGACCACTGGTGCTGGAGATAAAGGGTATAAAGTGAGCCCTGAATACTAATATTAGAAGAAGCTGGGTGTCCCTTCTTTTCTATTGTTTCTGTGGGAAATTAATGTATGAGTTTGCTCACATACTCACCATGTTACTTGTTTGCTTATTTAACAAACACATATAAAGCTACAACATGCCTAACATGTGTCAAGTCTCAGAGGAAACACCAAAAATACCCCACAGCCTTTGAGTCCAAGGTCCAGTGGGAAAACAACACACCTGAGCCCTTATTACACAAGTTTAGAAAAAGGTCTGAATATGGAGTCTGCCTCCTCCCCACTGGATTGTAGATTCTTGGAAGTCAGGCCCTCTGGCATAATATTTTATAGTTATAAAACTTAAAATATTAACAAGTTAAACTTCTCATCTTACTCTTTTGCCAAGAAAAAAAAAAAGATGTCTTATCAAGAAAACAGGAGAAGCTGCCTCAAATCCATCTCCCAACTGATGGAGGTTGTGACTTTTAAAGGAGAGCCATGTGCTGGGAGCAGGTCGTGATGTAACTGGCAGGGGCTGTGCGCAGTAGGGGCAGGTTGTGAGGAATGGTGAGTCTTTTTTAAAATTTCAGATTAATAAAGGGTACAAACGGTTAGGTTACATTGCTTCCATTTGTTAGGTAAAGTCCGAGTTGTAGTTGACTCACCCAGGAGGTGTGCCGTGTACCCCCACATTGTGCCCGTTAGGTGGGAGCGCACCAATTCCCCTCTGTCTTCCTCCCTCTCCCTCCTTCCCCTTTATTGAGTTTAATTGTGTTCTTCTCTTGGGTGGGTATGTAGTTGTTCATCTGTCATTTTTGTGTTAGTATTGAGTACCTGGATGCTTACTTTTCCTCCAAAGATGTAAGGTCTCCATCTTTCTTTATGGCTGAATAGTATTCCATGGTACACGTACACCATGGTTTGTTAATCCATGTTACTTCTAATAAACTCAGGGTCAGAGAAACCAGCAATTTGTCTAAGGCCAAGGAAATAATTGGTAAGACTCACGACCTGGAGGCAGGTTTGCTGGCTGCACAGCTGGTCTCGTCCCAGCAGTCCAGGCTGCGACCCTGTCTCGGCCTTCACCCTTGTCTCCTGCTCCATTTCGTCCCGTACATTTCCTAACCCAGTGTTCCCGACAAGAGGACGTTCCACAAAGGGGAACTGGTGCTAACGGTCATAAGGAGATAGACAAACAGCTCTGAAATTTCTACCTGGGATGGTCTTCCGGGTTGCAATTAGCTTTCATATAGCATCCACAAGGGCCTTACTTGATAAAATGGTTATTTGGATGGGTTGCAGGAGGCAGTTCTGATGGAGCTTATGGTAAATTAAAGACTCCCCAAACCTGCTACTGTGTGCTGACACTGGATGGCTGACAAGGAGCTGCTGCCTTGGGCTGCTGCCCCTTGCCCCACCTCACTGCCCTCATGACTAGCATGGAAGTGGTTCTGAGAATTACATGAGGTAACGCTTGCTAAGACCTTAGCACAGCACTGGGCACATTGTAAGAACACAATCAATATTAGTCTTTGTTGTTAGAGCTATTGTCATTAATTCTGAAAAAAAGAATCACTATGAATTTCAGTGAAGAATGCTTGTATCATGATCAACACTTAAACCTAAGAAACTGGGTTTGAGAATTTATTTCTCCAAAATCTTAGAGATATAGAAGAATGAAGGATCATGCCAACCCATTAAGAAACTTTACCAGTAAACATAGGCCATCACCTCATTATCATCACCATTTGAAATCCAGCCCAAATCACATTAGCCCAGCTCAGGAGTCACCCAAACAGCAGAAGAATTGAAAACTACATGCTGTGGTTGTCCTTATATAAATTGCTATTTGTCCCAGGATGTTTTCAAGGCTATAAATAGATCTTACAGATGAGACCTCGACAGAAGTGTGTGTTTAAGAGACAGGATAATCCAGAAGGCTTGAAATTGCTTAAAGATTTATAGTCAAAACAAAAAGCTGGAGCAACATGTTCTGCTCTCTCTAGCACTGCTGAACAGGTTCATTTCCTTGTGTTTCATGTAGCATTCCAGTTACATCATTGTTCACATCACCATTTTGAACTTTTTTTTTGAGACAGTCTCACTATGTTGCCTTGGGTAGAGTGCCATAGCATCACTGCTCACAGCAACGCCAAAATCTTGGGCTTAAGCAATTCTCTTGCCTCAGCCTCCCAAGTAGCTGGGACTACGGGCACCCACCACAAGGCCAGGCTATTTTTGTTGTTGTTGTTGTTGTCATTGTTGTTTAGCAGGCCCTGGAAAGGTTTGAACCCACTAGCCCCGGTGTATGGGGCTGGAGCCCTAGCCACTGAGCTACAGGTGCAAAGCCACCATTTTACCCAATACAAACTGAATACTCCTTGTCATATGTTTACTTTCTCCTGAGCAGTAACAGATGCAGGTATACAGAATCTGTGGGAACATGGGGAATGCTTTGCTTTATTACTTGAGAGGAGGAAGGTCGGGCAGATTCCTGTTACCTGCTTCCTGTGTTCACAAGACACCTCACTCTACAAGTCAGGATTTGCCCCTGGAGGAGGGTGAAACTTGAGACACCCACAGCCACCATGCAGTGGGGAAAACAAGTCTCAGTCGGGCCCCAGGAGCCTGCCACAGCTCACACAAAGCTGTCCGACAGAGCTGTAACCTGTCTTCTCTGTTACAGATTTCCTCTTCCTTCATTTAAAACCTGGCGTTCAATTTGCAGCACAAGATAAACTTTTTTACAACAGCTACAGGTGCCTTTTACCTGAAAGCTGACCAAATGTACAGGATCCCAAGCTTACTAAGTATTACAGCGGGACCAGCCACCATGTGACACCAGCAGGCCAGAACAGCAGAAGGGAATGGCAGATTCTGCCTTTCCTGGGTTTCAGGTAATGTGCACATGATTTGGGTTCCGCTTCTGCAGATGACATATGACTTAAGCATCAGTAGAGGTTTCCAGCACATAAGCCACAAATTCATGGTGACTCCAAGGACCTCAGCAGCTCTTACGCCCTTGTTGGGCACAGTGCTTAGCCCTGTCTGGCGGCGTTTTCTTTCTTCTTGGTTCCGTCCTTGCCGTCTGCCTCCACGCTGGAAAGGAAGCACCAGGAGAAACAGGAGCCTCACTGTCTCGCCCACCATTCTGCTCCCATTGCCAGAGCTGCTCCTGGCTGGCCGTGGGACCCCCCCAAATACTTGCTGATTGAATAAAGGCCTTGGTCAGGGCAGCATGTACCTCAAATATTGCTCAAGGACAGTCTTGGGGTACAATTTGTTTGGTGGGTACAGCCACTTCTTTGTTGCCAGAAAAAAAATGGTTAATGTATAAAGTTTCACAATTTAGAATTTTTCTCTTTCAAATGCCTCATGCCTTAGATTTTTGCTACTTCATCTGGTTGCAATAAACATAATGACAAGCAAGGAGCAACTCAGTATTTTCAGGGAAATTTGAAAACAGACAACTGCTAAATTTAACAGGTTTTGTTTTTTTATTTTTTATTTTTTTGGTAAGCATCTTTTTATTTTTATTTGTTTTAGAGAAAGAAAAGATCTCAGGGGATCTCACTCTGGCAAGATCATGGGATACTATAGCATCTAATTCCTAGGTTCAAATGGTCCTCCCACTTCAGCCTCCAGAGCAGCTGGACCACAGGAGAGCCACCACTCCTAATTTTTAGAGATGGAGTCTTGCTATGTTGCCCAGTCTGGTCTTAAACTCCTGGCCTCAAGGGATCCTCTCACCTTGACCTCCAAAAGTTAGCTACCATGATTGGCACTTTTTCCTTTAAAAACCCACTTGTAAATGCTGCTAATTAGAATATTCAGGGAACTTTGAATCTATGGTCCTGGTTGGCTTTGAGTTCAAGTAAACTCTAATTATGTCTTCTGAATCTTATTATTTAAGGTTGACAGAACTCTTATGCAGACTGTGTAAGCTATTTCTTATAAAGCACTTGTCACATTAATAATCATTCAATAAATAGGTGGCTGTTATACTCAGGGTGGTTTAGAAGATTAAATTGAGTAGACTTATGTTCTTGAAAAATGTATAATAGTCACTCAGTTGTCTATCCAAGGAGACTCTGAGGCCATGCTTTCTTTTCATAGAAAGAAGGCTGCATATGTTAACGTAGGTTCATATGAGGTAATCTCTTATCTTTGGATAGCATGAAGTAATTTTCCCATTGTTAATGAGCTCCACAGGAATCGAGGCAGGATGGTTCTTGCCTATAATTCCAGCATGTGGGATGGCAAGGCAAGAGGAGAGCTAGAGGCCAGGAGTTCAAGACCAGCCTGGGCAATAGAGGGAGAGTCTGGCTCTCTAAAATAAATAATGAATGGAATAACAATAAAATAAAATAAAGTTAACTGTGTGTGGTGGCATGCACTCATGGTCCCAACTACTTGGAGGCTGAAATGAGAAGATGACCTGAACCCCAGAATTTTGAGGCTGCAGTGAGCTATGATGGTGTCACTGCACTCTACCCTGGATGATGGAGAGAGACCCTGTCTCAAAAAAATAAAAAGGTGAAGAGCAGTAAATATTGATGATTTACATAGATTAGTTATTTCCTCAGAGAAATCAGTCTTGTTACTGTGCACGATGAAGCAGAGATGTGAAGCTGTGGGGACTTGATCTTCTCAGGGCTGAGAGCAACATCTGCACATTTTGTACTTTTTGAGGTGGGAAGATGTTCCTTTTCCTCAGTTTGAAAGCCCTGAGGGAGGAGGGACAGTTCTCCACTGCCTTGAAGGCTGTGCCTGAAGAAGTGCCTATGGGTGGCAGCACAACTGGCTTTGAGGATGTTTTTTCATATTTTAGTGAGAAATCTCACAGATCTCATAGAAATGGACTTTCATAGAATTCACTTTTATTGACGTCCAAACTG
>CAUYPK010095633.1:0-23387 GCA_963574355.1 Loris lydekkerianus | reverse complement strand
AGCTAAATTATAGCTTTTGCATGAAGGCTATAACCCAAGTATAGCACAAGACTATGGGGAAAGGGCCATGGAAGGGGAAGGGATGGGGGAGGTTTTGGTGGAGGGAGAGTAATGGGTGGGGCCACATCTTTGGTGCATCTTAGAATGGGTATAGGTGATTGCACTAATGTACATAGCTATGATTTAACAATAAAAAAAAATTAAATAAAATATTTTGTCTTTCTCTTTACTGTTCATTATGAGGATTCCCCAAACATCCTAAAATTAAAACTCACAAAAGTGTGGGTATCTTCATATGACATCTTTTCCTGAAATTTTTCTGTCTTAGGCTATTACATTTCAGACTTTCTTACCTGGGTCTGCAATCTCTGGAGCATTTTGATTATAAATTTATGGTCAGTTAAGTTATGATTCTCTGCATCTGTGTCTTTTTCTTCAATTTGGGGTGTTTTTCCCTGTGACCTAATTCTCTAAGAGATCTAAGAAATGTTTATTCTTTAGTTTGTTCATCTCTTTACTTGCAGTTAGGGTGAAGTCTTCTAAGCTACTTACATCTTGGGGTAGAATCTTAAGGTATTATATTTTTAAAATGCTATTTTTAAAGAATGGTAGTTCTCTCAGTATTCTAAAATAAAATGACCTTCCACTTTGATATTTAAGAAATTGGTAGGGCACAAATGAAGAATTCATCACCTCTTTAATTAAATTTGTTTTCCTTGATTAAAGCTCTGTGAATGGAGTTACATACTGAGGAAATCAAATCCGCTTTTACTGGCTCATATATTTTATTCATTTTAGTATAGACAGTAGTAAGATACAGATACACTAGTAATTTAAGGCAAATATATATATATATATGTATGTGTGTATTATATATATGTACACACACACACACACACACCTGTTTAGACTTTGCTTTATAGCATTATCCATATCTTGCACTTTATGGCAATGACAAAATATTTTTTCACATACCTCACATGCATATTTTCCATTATCTCTGTAATTTTATATATACAGATAGATAAATGTATAAAAGAATATAGATAGGGTTGTATATAAATGGAGTTGACAACATTGTTGTAAAATTATTTTGAATCAAATCTCAGACATACAGTACAATATAACATAAAGTAACAAGTATAAGTTATTAAACTTAAATGCTCTAGGTTCAAATCCTATGTTGTGTCATTTTTTGGTTTTGCAACTGCAGGCAAATTATTTGTGCTTGCTGATCCTCACTTTTTGTACTAGTTATGTTGATATGTTGATTTATTTCTGACTTTCTTTGGTTAATTTCCCTGAAAAGCAATCCCTGAGGCAAATTCTGAGGTACAGGTATTCATTTAGAAAATGATTCCAGGAAGCACAAGAGACTGAAAAAAGTGAAAAAGAAAGAGAAGAAAATTCAATTTAGAGTGCACTGATGTGCAGGTTACTTATATGGGTGACTGAAGCTTGATCCTGCTGGTCATCTTCTGAGATATTGTGCAAAATATATCTCTAAATATCATCCTGAAAGACAAAAAAACTGGGGCATTTATTCAAGAATTTTTATCACTCTTTGTTGAAGATTACTTTGTGAAAATTAAATCTCCAGCCTTTGGTGTTGTCCTTCAAGCTGAGAAAGCTCCTAAACTGCAGGAGGAAGTCTTAAGGTAGGTAAACAAGTGTTTGAAGAAAGAAGTTGCTAGATGAGCAGAGGGAATATGGAGTGAGTTATAATTTTTATTATAGTATGTAAATAATTAAGACAATCTTTCATACAATAAGTACTATATAAATGTGCTCAATATTTTTGTTATTGTCAACTAAATCAAAAGATAATTGGGAGGGTGCAATACCATCAAGACATCCCATATATGAAATAGAATTGTTAAGACATTTTAAAATAGTAGTATTTTCATTCACAGATCAGTAAACTCAATTGATTTGTGAAAGATAAAATGACAACCATGTACCTAAGGGAAAAAGTAAAAATGTTAATCTTTTCTCCACCCTTTTGTAATCAGATTTGATTGTGGCAACCTTGAAAATATTGATCCACTTTTATCATATATTAGGTCGATTTTATAGTTACAATTGACATCAGATACATATTCTGCCTTAATTAGAGCTGACTCACTTTCAACAGGGGAGAAGACATTTAATCTGATAGTTACATTATTATCACTTTTGTTAGCACAAGAAACTAGAGCGAAATTCTCCATCTCTCTGACAGTACAATGTGTTTCAATAAGGATTCTAGATTTGATTCTTTTATCTAATTTCAGTTAAATAGGTACTAAATTGATATCAGTGGCAACTGAAATTCTCTTTACTATTCCAGACATCATGAATTCAACCATGTAAATTTTGCAAAGGTGTCCAATAAAGCTAACTTGAATAAACCTTTCTTGGCATTGGTTTCTTCATTGTCCTTCCCTGTTCTTTCTTTCTTTTTTAAAATTTATTATTAAATCATAGTTGTGTACATTAATACAATCATAGGGCACCTTACACCTTATACAAAATGGTTTTATATACCATTTGACATATTTTCATCACACTGGTTAACATAGATAAGTTTTTGTCTAGGCATTAATTTAAAAAAATAAATAAATAAAGAGAGAAGCATGCTGATTAGAAAGAGCCAGGGATGCCCGGAAGGCTATATTATCCCTGGTTCTTTCTAATCACCATGCTTCTCATTTTTTTTTTTTTTAATTAATGCCTAGACAAAATTTTTCACCAGTTATTCTAGGCTTATGTGAGTTTTTGTGATATATAACAGGAAATGCTGAAGCATGAAAGTTAAAATGGACTGACCTATACAAATTCTTTAATGCTATTTTTTCTTACTGTCTTATATTTGAACACAGATACTATGTATGGAGTCATGGCTTTCACATTAATGCATTTAACTCTGATGTCTTTATTATGAAACAAATCCTGCTGGTAATTAAAGGGCTATTGCACCAGTGCTACATATCTGATTGTTTTATCCTCTTTGAGATATTCCTTTTCTTAAATATAATTTTTATTAAATCATAACTGTATTCATTTATAGGGTAAAATGTGATGATTTTATATACAATGTGGAATGCTTAAAACAAGCTTATTAACATAACCATAACTTTACTTACTTACTTTTTGTGGTAAGACATTTATAATATATTCTTAGTTATTTTGAAATGTACACTTGCATTGTGCACATTACGTGAAATCCCACCAAATACCCTCCCTCAACTTGCCCTCACTTTCCCCTCCCCTCTCCCTCCTATGCCCTCATTCTTGCTGGACTATATTTGTGTTTTATATTTGTAATAATATGTAAGTTATTATATATTGGTCACATAATAGTGTTGAGTATGTTGGATACTACTTTTTCCAGTCTTGAGATACTTTACTAAGAAGAATATTTTCCACCTCTATCCAGGTAAACATAAAAGATGTAAAGTCTCCATCTTTTATTATGGTTACATAGGATACTACGGTATACATATATCACCATTTGTTAATCCATTCATTGGTTGATGAGCATTCAGGCTGCTTCCACAACTTAGCAATTATGAATAGAGCTACAATAAACATTCTGATGCAAATGTCTTTCTTGTAAAAATGATTTTTGTTCATCTGTGTAGATAATTAGTAATGAAATTGCAGGATCAAATGGTAGGTCAACTTTTAGTTCCTTGAGAATTCTCCATATTTCTTTCCAAAAAGGCATATTAGTTTGCAATCTGACCAGCAGTGTAGAAGTGATCCCTTTTCTCCACATCCATGCCAATATCTGCAGTTTGGGTATTTTTGTGATATGGGCTAATGTTACTGGAGTTAGGTGATATCTCAAAGTGGTTTTGATTTGCATTTCTCTGATGACCATTTTTTCATTTGTTTTTTGGCTTTTCACCTGTCAACTTCAGAGAATTTTCTGTTCAAGTCTCTTGCCGACAATGAAATGGGGTCATTTTTTCTTTTCTTATTGATTAATTTGAGTTCAATATAGAATGTAATAATCAGACTTTTGTCAGAATTATAACCTGTAAAAATCTTCTCCCATTCTCAAGGCTATCTGTTTACTTTACTGCAGAACCCTTAACTGTGTAGAATATTTTTAGCTTTATCAGATCACAGTAATGTATTTTTGGTGTTGCTTCAATTACTAGGGTGTTCCTCCTCAGAAAATATCTTCCCAGGCCAATATCTTCAAACATTATCCTTTAATTCCCTTAGAGTGTTTTTATAGTTTCATGTCTTATGTTTAAATATTTTATCCAATGACAATAAATTTTTGTTAGTGATGAAAGGTAAGTGTCCATTTTCAATGTTTTGCAGGTTGTTAGCAAGTTCTCTCAGCACCATTTAATAAATAGGGAATATTTTTTCCAATGTATGTTTTTTTAGGCTTCTCAAAGATCAAATGACAATTATGTGGCTGGGTTCACATCCAGATTCTCTATTCTTTTCCTTATATTGATATCTCTATTTTTTGTGCCAGTACTATGCTGTTTTTGTTTTTTTTTTTTTTTTTTTTTTGAAACAGAGTCTCACCATGTCACCCTTGGTAGAGTGCCATGGCATCACAGCTCACAGCAACCTCAAACTCTTGGGCTTAAGCAATTCTCTTGGCTCAGCCTCCCGAGTAGCTGGGACTACAGGTGCCAGCCACAACACATGGCTATTTTGGAGTTGCAGTTGTCATTGTTATTTATCAGGCCCAGGCCAGGCTTGAACCCTCTAACCTCAGTGTATGTGGCTGCGCCTTACCCAGTGAGCTACGGGTGCCAGCAGTACCATGCTGTTCTGATCACTACATATTCATGGTATAACCTGAAGTCTGATAAAGTGATGCCTATATTTATATTTATATTTATATTTATATTTATATTTATGTAATGTATTGGCTATTCAAGGTGTTTTCTAATTCCATACAAAATGAAGTACCATTTTTCAAGTTCTTTAAACTATGACATTGGGGATTTGATAAGGACTGCATTAAATCTGTAGATTGCTTTGGGTGGTATGGACATTTTAACAATGTTGATTATTCTCACCCATGAGTATTGTATGTTTTTCTATTTTTAAACGTCTTCAGGTATTTCTTAGAGTTTCATAATTCTCATTATAGAAGTCTTTCATACCTCTTGTTAGATAAATTCCTAGGTATTTCATCTTCTTTGGCAATATTGTAAAAGGAATAGAGTCCTTGATTATATTTTCAGCTTGAATATTGTTGGTAAATATGAAAGCTACTGATTTGTAAGTATTGATTTTGTATACTGAGACACAGCTATATTCCTCGATCACTTCTAATAGCTTTGTAGCTAATAGCATCTGAAAAGATAAGTGAGAATTTGACCTCTTCTGACCCCATTTGAATAACCTTGATCCACTTCTCTTGCCTGATTGAGATGAGTAGGACTTCCATTCTCATACTGATAGCAGTGGTGACAATGAGCATCCTTGTCACCAATGAGTAGAACATGTGTAGTTTCAGGTCTGAGAGGAAATGTTCTCAATTATACTCCATTCAATATGTTATTGGTTATAGATTTTCTGTAGATGGCCTCTATCAGTTTAAGAAATGTCCCATCGAAGACTATTTTCTTAAGTGTTCTAATCATGAAAAAATGATAGATATTATCAAAAACTTTTTCTGCATCAATTGCAAGAATCATATTATTGTTTTCCTTTTATTTTTATGGTGTATTATATTTATAGATTTATATATGTTGAACCAACCTTGTAACCCTGGAATAAAACCAACTTGAGCATGGTGTACAATTTTTTTTTTTTTGATTGTCATTGAATTTTGTTTGCTAGGATCTTATTGAATATTTTTGCATCAATATCCATTAATGATATTGGCCTATAATTTCTTTTCTTTGTTGGGTTCTTTCTTGGTTTGGGGATGAAGGTGATATTTGCTTCATAGAATGTGTTGAGGAAGATTTCTTCTTTTTTTCCTTTTTGGAAAAGGTTATGTAATACAGGTAATACTACCTCTTTGAAGGTTTGGTAGAATTCTGATGTGAAGTCATCTGGTTTGGGACTTTTATTTTTTGGAAGATACTGTATAGTTGATTCTATTTCAGTCCTTTTATACAGGTCTATTCAAAATTTCTAATTATTTCTGGTTGAGTCTAGAAGGGTGACATGCTTCCAGGTGTTGGCCCATTTCCTCCAGATTTTCATATTTCTAAGAATAGATTTTTTTTGTAGTGATTGAGGATCTTTTGAATTTCTGTGATATCTGCTGTTATTTCTCTTATATACTTTCTCATTCACATTATTAGAGATTTTACTTCACTGCTTCTGGTTAGGCTAACCAAAGGTTTATAAATTTTATTAATTGCTTCATTTTTATTTTATTTTTATTTATTTATTTTTAATCTTCATTAAATTTTTTATCTTTTTTTTTTTAATTTTTTATTTTGCAATTTTTGGCCAGGGCCGGGTTTGAACCTGCCACCTTTGGCATACAAGGATGGCACCTACTCCTTTGAGCCACAGCCCAGCGCTGCCCTTATTCATCTCTTTAAAGAACCAAACTTTTCTTTCATTGATCTGAATTCTTTTGTTTTTGATTTGATTTAATTCTGCTCTAATTGTGACTTTTTTTTTTTCTTCTTGGTTTGGGGATGGATTGTTCTTCCTTTTCCAGTTGCTTGGGATGATTCACTAGGCTGTTGACTTTCTCTCTTTCTGTTTTCTTGATGAAGGCCTCTAATGCTATATATTTTCCTCTTAGGACTGCCTTTGCAGTATCCCATAGGTTTTGATAATTTGTGTTTTCATTAACATTTTGTTGCAAAAATGTAATGATTTAATTCTTAATCTCATCTTTGACCCAGCTATCACTCAGCCTAAGGTTACTGCATATACTCGAGTATAAGCCGAGTTTTTTTGGCACAAATTTTGTGCCGAAAAAGCTCGGCTTATACTCGAGTATATACATTATTTAGTTTTCATGACTTTGTTTGAGTATGAAGATTTCTGTTGTTATTAAGTTCAACTTTTATTCCGTGATGGTCCAAGGAAATACAAGGAATAATTTCTATTCTTTTAAATTTTCTGAGGTTAGAGTTATGGCCTAACATATCAATTTTGGAGAGTGATTCGTGGAATGAAGAGAAGAATGTGTATTCAGTTTAATAGGATGAAATGTTCTGTAGAGGTCTGTTAAATCCATTTGTTCTAGCGTTAAGTTTAAGTCCATTATTTATTTGTTTAGTTTCTTCTTGAAGGATCTATGGACAACTGACAAATGGGTGTTAAAATCTCCATCTATTATGGTGCAGGAAGATACAAATTCATTCATATCTTTTAAATTTTTTTTTTAATAAATTGAGAAGCATTCATGTAGGGCACATAAATGCTAATTATTGAAATCATTTTATGTTGAGTGCTTCTCTTGACAAATATGAAGTGACTATCCTTATATTTCCCCACCTTTGTTGGTTTACAGTCTATTGTATCTGCAAATAAAATTGCAACCCCTGTTTTTTTCTGATTTTCATTTTTCTATATTGTAGATGTCCATCCCTTCACCCTGAGTCTATTCTTTTATCTTTTGAGGTATGATGAGACTCTTATAGACAACATAAACCTGGCCTGAGTTTTGCATCAAGTCAGTCAACTGTGCTTCTTTAGAGGACAATTTAAGCCATTCCCATTAATTGTGGGAATTGATAGGTATGGTAGTGTTTTGGCCATTAGGTGTTTCAAAGGTCCAATGCAATTATGTTGCATTGTTTTCATTTGTAAGGTAAAGTCTAAGTTGTAGTTATGTTCTTAGCCCAGGAGTTGAGCCATATACACGTACATTGTTCTTGTTAGGTAGAAATTTACTGAGTACTGACATCTTTTCCCCCCTTCTTGTGTTTAATTCAGTTTTTCTTTCATGTGAACACGTTGTTGTTAATCCACAAATTTCAAATGAGTATTGACTAGATGCGATGCTTATTTTTCCATTGTTGTGACACTTAGTAGTGTTCTACAAATCCACTCAAGTTGTAACATAGGATATAAATTTTCCATCTTTTTATCGCATTCATGTTTTGTAGGCATTTTGGTTTATTTTCATATCTTTGCAATCGTAAATTGGGCTGCTATACACATTTGAGTGCACATGTCTTTAGGGTAAAATGAGTTTTTACTTTGGGGTAGATAACTGGTAATGGGATTGCAGAATCAAATGGAAGGTCTACTTTTAATTCTTTGAGAACTGTCCATACTTTTCCATAGAGGATGGACAATTAGCACAAATGAGCAGTGCCACCAACAGTTCATGGGTGTTTTCTTTTCTTCACACCCATGATACAAACTGTTGCTTTGGGACCTTGTGATATGGGACATTTTCATTGGTGTTAGGTGATATCTCAAAGTGGTTTTTAATTGTATTTCTCTAATAATTAGAGACACTGAGCATTTTTTTTTTCATGAGTTTGTTTGCCATTCATCTGTCTTCATGAGAAAAGATTCTGTTAATGTCCCTTGCCCATGTTCTAATGGTTTGTTTGCTCTTTTTGTTGACTTGCTTGAGTTCCTAGTAGATACTCATAAATAGCCTTTTGTTAGATTTATGGCATGTGAATATATTATTTCATTCTAATATTGTCCCTTAGCTTTGTTGATTGTGTCCTTAGCTGTGTAGAAACTTTTTAACTTAATCAGGTCACATTTTATTTTTTATGTTTCTTATACTTGTAATTGCTTTGGAGGTTTCATCATAAAATTTTTTCCAAGACTGATATTATTAAAAGTTTTTACTACACTTTTATTTAGGGGTTTCATTGTTTCATGGCTTAGATCTGAATCTTTTATACAGAGTGAGTTAATTTTTGTAACTAGTGAGAGGCATGGGTTCAGTTTCAGTCTTTCATATGTGGCTACCCAGAAGCATTTATTTATTTTTATTTTAGTTATTATTTTTTAATTGTTGGGAATTCATTGAGGGCACAAAGAACCAGATTACACTGACTGCATTTGATAGATAAAGACCTTCTTATAATTATATCTCACTCCCAAAGGTGTAACACACCCTGTGACCAGCCACCCCTTCCCTCCTTCCCTTTATCTGCTCTCCCCATCTCCAACTCCCACAGTGTACTAGGTAATTAATTGTCCTCATATCAGAATTGAGCATATAGGATTCTTATTTTTCCATTCTTGTAAAGCTTTACTAAGAACAATGTATTTCACTTCCATCCAGGTTAATACAAAAGATGCAGAGTCTCCATCTTTTTTAGTGGCTGAATAGTATTCCATGATATACATGCCACAGGTTGTTAACCAATTCCTGGGTTGGTGGGTATTTAGGCTGTTTCCACATTTTGACAATTGTAAACTGAGATACAATAAACAGTCTAGTTCAAGTGTTCTTATGGTAAAAGGATTATTTTTTTCTTTTGGGTAGATGCCCAGTAATGGTATTGCAGGATCAAATGAGAGGTTTAGCTTGAGTTCTTTGAGGATTATTCAGACTTCCTTCCAAAAAGATTGTATTAGTTTGCAGTTCTACCAGCAAAGTAAAAGGGTTCCCTTCTCTCTGCATCTACACCAGCATCTATAGTTTTGAGGTTTTGTGACGTGGGCCATTCTCACTGGAAATAGATGATATCTCAGGGTGGTTTTGATTTTCATTTCTCTAATAATTAGGGATGATGATCTTTTTTCATATGTTTGTTAGCCATTCGTCTGTCTTCTTTAGAGAAGGTTCTATTCATCTCTTTGGCAAGTGATATAAGGGATTGTTGGCTCTTTTTATGTTGATTAATTTGAGTTCTTTTTCTTTTTTCGAGACAGAGTCTCACTTTGTCACCCTCACTAGAGTGCTATGTCACAGCTCACAGCAACTTCTAACTCTTGGGCTTAGGCAATTCTCTTGTCTCAGCCTCCGGAGTAGCTGGGACTACAGGCACCCGCCATGATGCCCAGCTATTTTTTGTTGCAGTTTGGCTGGGGCCAGGTTCAAACCAATACCACTCAGTATATGGGGCTGGGACCCTACTCACTGAGCCACAGGCACAGCCCTAATTTGAGTTCTTTCTAGATCCTAGTCATCAAGCTTTTGTTCAATTCAAAATATGCAGATATCCTTTCCCAATGTGTAGGTTGTCTATTTGCTTTGGTTGTTGTCTCCTTAGCTGTACAGAAGCTTTTCAGTTTAATTAAGTCCCATTTTTTTATTTTTATTGTTGTTGCAATTGCTATGTAAATGTTCCTCATAAAGTCCTTCTCCACTCCAATAGCTTCCAGTGCTTTCCCCACAGTTTCTTTGATGATTTTTATTGTTTCATGCCTTAGATTTCTGTCTTCTAGTCATCCTGAATCAATTTTTGTGAGTAAAGAAAGGTGCAGATCTCGTTTCAGCCTTTTACATGTGGATATCCAGTTCTCCAAGTACCATTTATTGAATAGGGATTCTTTCTCCCGGTGTATGTTCTTGTTTGGTTTATCCAAGGTCAGTGGCTGTAAGGTTTTTGTTTCATCTCCTGGCTTTCTATTCTGTTCCAGATGTCTATGTCTCTATTTTTGTGCCAATACCATGCTGTTTTAACAGTTATGGCCTTGTAGTACAGCCTAAAATCTGGTAGACTGATTCCCATGGCTTAGTTTTTATTACTAAAGCATATATGTTTTTATTAAAAACATATATGCCTTGGCTATATGTTTTTGTTGTTATTGTTGTTGTTGTTGGTCCATACAAAACAAAGAATTATTTTTTCCAAATCTTGAAAGTATGATGTTGGTATTTTAATAGGGACAGCATTGAATCTGTAGATTACTTTGGGAATTATAGACCTTTTAATGATGTTGACTTTCCCAGCCATGAGCATGGTATGTTCTTCCATTTATTAATATGTTTTGCTATTTCTTTTCTTAGGGGTTCATAGTTTTCTTTATAGAGATCCTTCACCTCTATGAAGGTAGAGGTATATTTCTAGGTATTTCATTTTCTTTGGAGCTACTGAAAAGGGAATTATGTGCTTGATTATTTTCTCAACTTGGGTATTATTGGCATATACAGAGGCTACTGATTTGTCGGTATTAATTTTATATCCTGAGACATTACTGTATTTTTTGATCACTTCCTAGAGTCTTGTCGCTGAGACTTTGGAGTTCTCTAAGTATAAGATCACATCGTCAGCAAAGAGGGAGAGTTTGACTTCCTCTGGTCCCATTAGGATACCCTTTATTTCCTTCTTTTGCCTTATTGTATTAGCTAGAACTTTTAGCAGTATGTTGAATAGTAGTGGTGATAGAAGACACCCTTGTCTAGTTCTAGTTCTGAGTGGAAAATATTTCAGTATTACTACACTCAGTATAACATTAGCTGTGGGTTTGTCATAGATGGCTTCTATCAGTTTAAGAAATGTGCAGCCAATGCCTACATTTCTCAGAGTTCTAATTAAAAAAGGATGTTGAATTTTATCAAATATTTTTTCTACATCTATTGGGAGAATCATGTGGTCTTTGTTTTTGTATCTGTTTATGTAGTGAATAATGTTTATGGATTTCCATAGGTTAAACCAGCCTTGCAACCCTAGGATGAATTCTTCTTGATCATGATGTTTGACTTTTCAAATGTAATATATTGGAAGGATTTTAGTGAGAATTTTTTCATCTATATTCATTAGTGAAATTGGTCTGTAGTTCTCCTTTTTAGTTAGATGTTTTCCTGGTTTTGGTCTCAGGGTGATGTTTTCTTCATAGAATGTGTTGGGGAAGTTTCCTTCCTCCTCAATTTTTTTTGGAATATTTTCTGCAGTATAGGTATAAGCTCTTCTTTGAAGCTTTGATAGAATTCTGTTGTGAAGACATCCAGAACAGGACATTTTTTGGAGGGAGTTTTTTTATTGCTTCTTTCATCTCAGTGCTTGAAATTGATCTGTTCAGAAGATTTATAACTTCTTGATTAAGTCTACTGAGGGGGTGATACCAAGTATTGCTCTATTTCCTCCACATTGTCAAATTTCTGGGTATAGAATTTCTTGTAGTGTTCAGAGATCATCTCTTGCATCTTTGTGGAATATGTTGTTATTTTCCCTTTATTATTTCTGATTGAGGTTACTAGGAATTTTACTTTTCTGTTTCTCATTAGTCTGGCCAAAGTTTTATTTATTTTATTTGCTTTAAAAAACAAACAAACAATCAATTTTTGCTTAATTAATTTTCTGAATAATTTTTGTTTTAATTTTTTTAACCTCTGATTTAATTTTGACTATTTCTTTTCTTTTCTTATGCTGTGTTTAGGGTTAGATTATTCTTCTTTTTCTAATTCCATATAATGGTTTGTGAGTGTGCTGATGTGCTCACTTTCTTTTTCCTTTTCTTTTCTTTTCTTTTCTTTCTTTTTTCTTCTCTTTTCTTTTCTTTTTTCTTTTTTTTTTCTTTCTTTTTTTTTTTGAAGGTACGCATCTAGCACAATAAATTTTCCTCTTAGAACTGCTTTTGCAGTCTCTGAGAGGTTTTGGTAACCTGTGTCTTCTTTGTTGCTATGTTTGAGGAAATTAAGAAATTCTGATTTTATCTCTTCCTGAATCCAAGTATCATTCAGCAAAAGGTTGTTTAGTTTCCAAGACTTTGTATGGTATAAACAATTTTCTTGGAGTTGAGCTTCACCCTTCTAGTTTTTTGTTCTGATAAGAGGTATGGTATAATTTCTATTTCTTTAATTTTGCGAAGGTTTGATTTGTACACTTGAATGTGATTGATTTTGGAGTATGTGCCATGAGCTGATAAGAAAAAGGTATATTCTTTTGCTTTGGGATGTTGTGATCAAGATCTGTTTTATAAATCTGGGAGTATTTAAGATAGGTCCATAAATGTGTAAAACTGAGATATCTTCTTGTTGTCTTGTTCCTTTCACCAGAAGGAAGTCTTTGTCTTTCTTAACTAAAGTTACTTTGAATCTGCTTGTGTCTGAGAATAAGATTGCAACCCCTCCTTTTTTCTGATTTCTGTTTGCATGAAACATTTTTTTCCATCCTTTAACCCTGAATCTTGATTTGTTCTTCAGGTCCAGGTGTGTCTCCTGAAGAGAGAATATGGATGGCTTGAATTTTTTAATACGATAAGCCAGCCTGTGCCTCTTCAGTGGGGAATTCAATCCATTAACATTTATTGAGAGTATCAATAAATGTAGTAGAATTCTATTCATCTTATTATGAGATAGTTTCTTGTGTCATTTTATTTTTTGTGTCCTTGTGGAAGTTAACCTCTGGTTTTGGCATCTAGGTGCTGACTTTGGTGGTGATCCATTGTGGTGTTCAGTACTGAGAATTGGTCTAAATGTTTCCTGTAGAGCTTGCCTTGTTGTGACAAATTTCCTCAGTGCTTGTATATCTACAAAATATTTGATTTCTCCATCAATTTTGAAAGTAAGTTTAGGGAAATTCAGGATAGTAGGCTGAAACTTATTTTGTTTAATTATGTTGAAGGTGGATGATCATGCTCTCTGGCTTGGAAGATTTCAGTTGAAATGACTGCTGTCAACCTAATGGCTCTGCCCCTGTAGGTCAATTGGTGCTTATTCATAGCTATTTGTGGGACTTTCTCCTTCATCTTGATTTTTGACAGTTTTATTACAATGTGCCTTGGAGAAGCTTTGTTAGAGTTGAGATGACCTGGGGTTTGATATCCATCTGAAAGGAGTGTGTCAGGATCTTTAGTAAAACCTGGGAATTTTTCATTTATGATAGTCTATAATAGGGCTTTCATACCTTTGGGACTATCTTCTTCTCCTTAAGGGATTCCTATTATACTTATTTTTCAATTCTTCATGGAGTATCATAGTTCTCTAAGACCTTGCTCTACTTCCTCTGTATTCTTTTATGACTCTGTAACTACCTGTGTTAACTCAAAGATGTTTTCCTCTAACTCTGATGTTATTTCTTCTCTGTGTTCTAATCTATTTTTGATACTTTCTACTGCTTCTTTACATTCCCTATTTATCTCCATTTCATTAAGCTCATCCATGTCTTTTCTATGTTCTATGTATCTCTCATCTGACTTTCAATTCTGTCTTTCCATTTTCTCATCCAATCCCTTTATTGTCTTAATAATATGTATTTTAAATTCCCTTTTTGTCAAATCCATTAATTCTTTATAGAAAGAATCTTCTTTAAAAATGCCCCATGGTCCCTTGGAGGAGTTGCTCTATTTTGGTTCTTCATGATGCCTGAATTTTTCTTTTGGTTCTTCCTCATGTGTGCTTTCTTCTTGTTCACATACTTGTGCACCTTTTTCCTTCCCACTTCTTCCTTTGCTTCAAGTTACCTTATCTCAGATTTTAGATTATAAAAAGGCCTCTTGGTATGGGGTCAGATGGTGGAAGAGGATTGGAACAAGCAAGGAGAAGCAAGTGGAAAGGATAAGAAAAAAAGGTGGAAAAAAAGAAAGACTGAGTAAGAGAAAAACCAAAGAAAGCAAAAGAAAACAAAGAAAACAGAAAGGAGGGGGAGAGAGAATAACAGAAGAACATTGAAGAACATGCAAGATGGAGGACAGGAGGGGAGAATGAAGGTGATAGAAGAAATATTATTCAGCACGATAGTATGGCCATGCCTATACTTCAAGGTTTTGAGGAGCTAGCCTGGGTGGCTTCCTCTAAATCAGGCACTCCTTACCAGTCTGAACATAGCCAGACTCTTCCTTTGTCAAAATTAGGAAGAGAAGAAAATGAACAAACACAAAAACCAAGAATAAAAAATTGAGTAAGAATGAAAAAAGAAAGAGAAAAGATAAGAAAAATAGAAAAGTTCTGTAGGGTGATCTTCCAAATAATTTCTTCCTGGGGGCAATGGTAGAAAGTTCTGCTGAACTCCTTCAGTCAGATTACTGCTGCAGTCTACCTGCCATACCACCACTGTGTCACTCCTATCCTCAGCCAAGAAAGGGTGGAAAAAGAAGAAAAATAATCAAAATTAAAATATAAGAATAGATAAAGTAAATTAAATGTACCATTGAATCAAATAAAGGAGAGAGAGAGAAGAGGAATGAATAAAGAAAGAAGAAAGACAACAACCAAGAAGAAAACAAAAGAATAAAGGGGAGGAATATCTTAGCTGATGCAGTAGCACTTTATGAGGGAGAGATTAGACAAGTAGAAGAGTCTCTGTCAACTGAGAGAATGGTGAGAAGTAAATTTGGGAGATAGAATAAGTCAAGCTAAAATTCTGCAACAAACAACAACAATAAACAAAAATACAGGAGCCCTTGCTCTTGTGAAGTATAAAAATAGAAGTCAGGAAAAGCACCATCCAAACAACTTAGCAAAAAACAAAACCCAAGGTAAAGAGAAAAAAAAAAAAAAAAAAAAAAAAAGCTCCAATAGCCTGATGTAAGCAATCTCAGCAACCAATATAGGAAGGAAGGGAGAGAGAAAAAAATAACAAGAAAAAACAGCCACCATAAAAACATATGTATAATATGTGTATATATATAAATTTATATATAAATATATATATGTATATGTATATACATGTATAAATATATATATAAACATACATGTATATATATGCCATAGGGTTCCGACTTTAGTAGGAATATATTTATGTTGCAATATGCTTCCTGGACACCAGATGGCAGTGAATTTGGGAAACTAACAACACAGTGGTTAACCTCTCTCTTGCTTCCAGGCTTAGAGATGTTCCCCAGCTTAGTTCCTAGTGAACCCCTGTTCACTGACTCAGCTCTCAGGCCCTGCCAACCTGGATTCCATAGCTCTCAAAAATTCTTCAGAAGCAGGTCTCACAGATTACCCCTACAACAGTTTGGAGTGTGGGAGTCCCTGGGCCTATCATGAGTGTAGGTCTGCTTCCTGCAAGGAAGAACTCCGACCATGTGAAGCAAGATCCCAGCAAGAGGCCCGCCCTCACAGCCTTTTGGTGACCTTTGCAACAATTGTGGCTTCCTGTCTTGGGACTTTCTCCCTACAGATTTTTCACCTGCTGCCAAACTGATACAGTATTCCACCACTCAGGGCTAGACAGGGTGCCCCCCATTCTCTAGGCCCAGGTGAACTCAGAGGTCAGACCCCCATTTCCAGGCACAAGCAAACTGTCTTCTTCGGGACACACCCTCTGGCCTCTGAGAAGATCATGAACAAAGCCGCCTGTGATGGTTTTTTTCGGTGGTTCAACCTTGGATATGAGCACACACCCTAACCCCTTCTCAGGGACAAAGATTGTAAAGAACAAATTGCCAGCCATGTATAATCCTCTAGACTTAAGACCCCTAGATAAAAGAGACCACGTGGAGACTCTGAAGGGGGAGTTCTTTCCCCCTTGCAGAAGCTCTGGTGCTTTTTACTTCTTCTGTACTACTTTCCAACTTCTAATAAAAGTCCTATCTTACAACTGATCTGTGGTCCATGGGTTCATTCTTCAAATCCCTGAGACCAAGGACCTACTAAAGAGTGAAATTCTGGTATAAAAACCACAGCAGAACTGCTCCAGAAAGCACCCCAATATAACCAGCAGATTCTACCTGGGAGTGCACTCTTCTTCAGTCTTTCCACAGTCCCTGGGCCTGTCACGAATTTAGGTCTGCTTCCCGCAGGCAGAACTCAGACTGCCTACATTAGGCCCCCACAAGAGGCCTACCCTTACAACCTTCTGGACATTCAGGACAATCTCTGGCCCTCTATCTGGGGACTTTCCCCACATGCATGTTTCCCCTATTTCCAGACCCTGGCAGAACCTTTCCAGACTGCACCCCAATATGGCAACCAAATCCGCTCAGGAGTGCACACTTCTCCAATCTTTCCACTCAATGCCCATCTTCCTCCAAGAACTGAAAACTGCTAAAGGCTTCCTCTAGGACTCCTGTGGGGGCAGGTGCCATCTGCATCACCACTGCCTTTGCTGCCACCAGCCAGGGTGTACTCGCAGAAACTTGTCTGGTGTGCTGGGTCTCCAGTAATTCCAATAGTCCACCACCTTACTGCACACTGCGAATTACCACTACACGCAAATATTCCATGCTGGGGATTGTCTATTCTTCTTTCTCTCCCCTGAGGCTGTAGGAGAGTTGGGCTAAATGACTTTCCTCTTTGCCATCATGTTCCGCCTCCCCAGAAACATTTATTAAGTAGGGATTCATTTCACCAATGTATGCTTTTATTTCCTTTATCAAAGGTCAGATAGTAATATGGGACTGGTTTTATTTCTAGGTTCTTGTTCTTGTCCTTAGATCTATGTCTCTATTTTTATGTTTTGATTATTATATACTTATAGTATAATTTGTTTATAATACAAATAATCATGTTTTGATTATTATATACTTATAGTATAATTTGAAGTCTGGCAGCATGATGCCTCCATATTTTTTTATTTCAGAGAATTGTGTTGGCAATTGAGGTTTTCTTCTGGTTCCATAAGAAACAGAGGACTATTTTTTCAAGATTTTCAAAGGTATTACATTGATATTTTAATGGAAATTGCATTGAAGCTGTAGATTTCTTTGGATTGTATAGACAGCTTAACAATGTTTATTCTTTCTAGCCATGATCATGGTATCTTCTTCAACCTGTTAAAATCCTGTGCTATGCCATTAAATTTCTCCATGTTTCATAGTTCTCTCTGTAGAGATATGTTATATCATTTGTTAAGTAAATTCCAAGCTAATTCATTTCCTTTGGTGTTATTGTGAAGGGTATTACACCTTTGCTTTGATTCTCAGCATACCCGCTGTTGGCATATATGAAGACTACTGATTTGTGAATATTAATTTTATATACTGAGACATTGATGTATTTCTTATTCACATCTTGGAGTCTTGTGGTTGAGACCTTGAGGTTTTCCATGTATAATATAACATTGTTAGCAAGGAGAAATAGTTTAGCCTCCTCTTTCCCCAGTTGAATATACTTGATATCTTTCACTTGACTAATTGTTTTGGTTAGGACTTCTAGCACTGTGTCGAACAACAGTGGTGATAGTGGAAACCCCTATCTTGTTTCAGTTCTATAGTGGAAACCCCTATCTTGTTTCAGTTCTAAGGGGAAATGCTTTCAGTTTGTCTCCATTCTGTCTAATATTGGCTGTGAGTGTACTGGAAATGGCTTGTATTAATTTAAGAAATGGGCCCTCTGTGCCTATTTTCTTGAGCATTCTTATAAAAAAAAAAAAAAAAAAGACACTGAATTTTGTCTTCCATCCATTGAGAGGATCATATGGTCTTTTTTTTTTATTTTTACTCATATTCATATGCTGAATTACCATTATGAATTTTGTATAGTGAAGCAGCCTTGAATCTGTGGGGAAAAGTCCAGCTGGTTGTGATGTATTTTTTTTTTTTTTTTGAATAATGAATTTCATTTGCTAGTATTTCATTGAGTATTTTTGCATCAGTGTGTATAATCTACTGTTTTCTTTTTTATTAAGTCCTTTCTTGGTTTTGGTGTTAGAGTGATATGTATTTCATAAAAGGAATTGTGGAGGGTTCCTTCCTTCTCAATGATTTGGAACAGGTTCTGCAATATAGGTGCAAACACTTATTTGAAGAATTCTGGTGTGAAATCACTTGGTCCAGGACTTATTTTTGTTTAAATCATTTTTATTGTTTTGCAATTTTGGAGCTTGTTATTGGTCTGTTCAGGAGTTCTATTTCTTCCTGGTTGAGTCTAGGGAGATGGTGTGATCCCAGTAATTTATCCATTTCCTTTACATTTTCATATTCTGTTATCAAAAAAAGTTTTTTATAGTTTTTATTGATGGTCTTTTGAATTACTGTGGTATCTACTGTTATTCCCCATTTTTTTTATGTTACTGATAAGCTTATTAGAGAACATACTTTTCTGTTTATGGTTATTCTGGCCAAAGGTTTATCTATTTTATTTATCTTTTCAAAAATAACTTTTTATTTTGTTAATCTTCTGAATTATTATTCTGTTCTTTGTTTCATTTAGTTCTGCTATAATTTTGGTTATTTTTTTTTTCTTCTGCTGGAATTGGGGATTGGATTTTTCTTCCTTTTCTGGTTTCTTGAAATAATTTGTTACATTGTGGATTTATACTCGGTCAAACTTATGCTGTGGGAATTTAATGTGATAATTTTTATCTTAGGCCTGCTTTTGTAGTATTCCACAGGTTTTGATAGCTTGTGAATTTGTTGCTATGGGAAATGGAGAGGCTGAATTCCTCATGGTCCTTCCAACTCAAGATAAGGGGCCTAGTCAGGGGAATGTGTGTGTGACTATACCTACAGGGGGAAATCAGCAAGTAGTGTAGGCAGCTAAAAACTGTCAACTAGTAGCTTTGGCTAGAGAAGCTGAGATGTCTTTCTGAGGAGATGAGACTTACTCTCCCCACTCTCTCTTCTGGTTGCAACATTATCTGGCCACCTCAGATGTTCCACACACTATGTCCCTGTTCACCCTTTACTCAATATCCCTGGGGGATGTAATCTCCCCTTTCCCATTCTTAACTTTGAGTGCTGATGACTGACTACTATACATCCTTGCATGTATACTCTGTTATGAACCCAATAAAAGGATTCCAGGAAGCAGGACAGGTGCTGCACTGTTCTCATGCTGCCACTCCAGGCACATCAAATAGTGTATGTCCTTATAGGCTTCCAGTTTTATGCACAAAGTTTGGAATAAGTTTCATACTTTCCCAAGTGCCACCTCCCTTGCTGGCCATAGTTCCAAGTTGGCGCCAACTAGACACCCAGCACATTGCCATTTAGTTTGAGGAATCTAATGATTGCTTTCTTTACCTCCTGTTTGACAGAGCTGTTATTAAGCCAAAGGTTGTTTAGTCTCTCTGGATTTTGTCTGATGCTTTTTCTACATCTATTAATAGGATAATTTGTCTCTCTTTTCACTTCTGTTTATGTGTTGAATCACATTTATTGTTTTACATATATTGAATCTTTGTATTTCTGAACTAAAACCCACTTGGTTATGGTGAATTAATTTCTTTTTATGTGCTGTTGAATTTCTTTTGCTAGTACTTTATTGGGAATTTTAAAATCTATATTCATGAAGGATATTTTTGTTTGTTTGTTTGTTTGTTTTTTTAACCCCTTACTGGCTTTTGCATCAAGGTGATGCTGGCTTCATAGAATGATTTGGGGGAATAATCTGTTTCTTTTCAATGTTATGGAATCCCTTCTTTTCAATAATCCCTTCTTTTTAATGTTATGGAATAATTTCTGTAGGAGGAGTACCAGCTCTTCTTTGTAGGTTTGGTGCGATTGAGCTGTAAATGTATATGGTCTAGGAGTTATTTTTGTTGTTGTTGTTGTTGGAAGAGTGTTTATACTGCTTTGATATCACTACTCATTAATGGTCTGTTCAAAAGTTTTCTTCTGACTGAGTCTTCTTCCTGATTGAATCTTGGGTGATTGTGGGTTTCCAGAAATTTGTCCATTTCCTCTATGTCCTTCTAGTTATATGCATAGATATTCTCATAGCATTCATGAATCATGTTTTGTATTTCTGTGGTATCATCAGTTGCTATATCTTCTTTTTCAAATATGATTGAACTTATCAGGGAAATTTTTTTTTGATTCCTGGTTAATCTAGCAAGAGGTATGTCAATTTTCTTTATCTTTTCAAAGAACCAACATTTTGTTTCATTGATTCTTTGTATTTTTTTGTTTGTTTGTTTGTTTTCCATTTAATTTAGTTGTGTTACAACCTTTGTTAATTGTTTTCTTCTGCTGGATTTGTGTTCAGTTTGCTCTTTCTTTTCTAGTTCCTTGAGATACGATATCAGGTTGTTAATTTGTGATCTTTCTGACTTTTTTTGTGGGCATTTGAGACTATGAATTTTCTCCTTAGGAATGCATTTGCTGAGTTCCATAGATTTTCATAGTTTTGTACTGTTTTTTGTTCAGTTTGAGGAGTCTTCTGATTTCTATGTTAATATCAGTATGCATCCAACAATTAGTCAACATCAGGTTGTTTAATTTTTATGAACTTGTATAGAATTGAGTGGTTTTTTTTTTGAAATTGATTTCTAGTTTTATTCCACTGTAGTCTGAGAAGATGTAAGGTATGATTTTGAGATTTTTCAATTTGTTGAGACATGTTTTATTAGTCTAAGATATAATTAATGTTGATGAATGCCCCAAGTGCTGATAAGAATATATATTCATTAGTTTGGGGGTAGAACATTTTGTAAACATTTATTACATCCATTTGTTTTAGGCTCCTATTTAAGTTCAGGGTTTTCATTTATTTTCTGCTTTGATAATTTGTCCAGTTCTGATAGTGGTACATTGAAATGCCCTGCAATTATGATGCTACTATTTGTTTACTTGCTTAGCTCTAGTAGAATTTGTTTTATGTATCTGTGGTCTCTTGTGTTAGATGCACATATACTTAGGATTGTTATGTCTTCTTGTTGAGTTGCTACCTTTACCATTATACAATGACCATATTTGTTTTTATTTACCCTTGTGATATTTCAGAGAAAACTGAAGTGACAATGTGAAAGGAAATGGCATGAGAAATGGGAAGAAGACTAGACCTTTAATCATATTTTAATGGGTATGGAAAGGGCTGCCATTAGACATTCAGAGCAGATAAATTATGTAATCTGACTTATGAATGATAACCCCAGCAGCTGTGTGGAGAATACATTATAGGAGAAGAAGGTGAGAGAAGAAAAATCTATTAGGGGATTATCAAAATATTCTAAGTGAGAAATGATGGTGGCTTGGACTTCACTATTGACAATAGAAGTAATAATAAGTCCTAAGATTGTGAATATATTTTGAGTACATTAACAATATAATTTCCTTATCACTTGAATATGGGTTATGAGTAAAAGAAAAAAAAAAAAAACATGGAGAATATCCATAAGGATTTTGACCTAAAAACTCCTATCTCTCTCTCTCTCTCTCTTTTTTTTTTCTTTTCTCCTGGAAGCTTCTTTTGTATTCTCTTCTCTCCTTTTCTTAAATTTTCCAATATTTTATCAGGTAATTTTTTAAACATACACTACAGTTGAAAAAATCATACGTGATCACCCATACACCCACCACATACATTTGTCAATTTTTTTTCTTCTTCTTTACATGTACAGAAGTTGTTCACAGGGAGGCCACACGTTTTGTGCCCTCATTAAAATGATTCCCAATTCCCACTGAGTGTGTTATAAATACATATATTTTTAAGACAGAGTCTGTTCCCCAGTTAGAGTGCCATGGCATCATAGTTCATAGCAACCTCAAACTGTTAGGCTCAGGATATCCTTTTGCCTGAGGCTTCTGAGTAGCTGGAACCAAGGGCTTCTGCCACAACACCTGGCTAGGGTGTCTTTTTTATTTTTTTATTTTTTTGTTTTGTTTTGCTTTTTTTCTATTTTTAGTAGAAATGGTCTCGTTCTTGCTTAGGCTGGGCTCAAACTTCTGAGCTCAGGTGATCTACCCACTTCTGCCTCCCAGAGTGCTAGAATTACAGGCAAAAACCACCACGTGTGGCACCTAAAATCTTCTCAAGAAAAAACCTGATATTTACTGAGATGAAAAATATACAAGGGGTATTAATGCATGGAGAGATAAGAGTTCAGTTATTATATAATTTTTGTAATTGTATTTTAAGTAGTTTCTATTTTTTAAAGGAGTTCTACAGTTTATCTTGATGTGATTTGAATGTGTTCTCCCTAACTTATATGGCAAAATTTTAATTCCCAAAGTCATGATATTGGGAGATATTTAGATCAAGAAGGGGAAAACTTTCATGAATGAAACTAATGTTCTTATAAAAGAGGCTCAATGAAGCTCGTTTGCTCTTTGCACCATGTGAGGATGTAAGAATTTGTTGCCTATGAGGAACAGGCCATCATCACTTACCTAATATGCTAAGCACCTTGATCATGGACTTTTTGGACTCCTAAGCTGTGATAAATGAATTATTATTGTTTATAAAATGTCCAGTTTATCACATTTTTGTAATGGTAGTAAGAGCTAAGGCAAGCCTTTGGACCTGTGTTTCTTTCTTTTTTATTATAATTAAATCATAGTTGTGTACATTAATGTGATCATGGGGCACCATACACTGGTTTTATAGACTGTTTGACACATTTGCATCACACTGGTTAACATAGCCTTCCTAGCATTTTCTTAGTTATTGTGTTAAGACATTTATATTCTACATTTACTAAGATTCACATGTACCCTTGCAAGACGCACCGCAGGTGTAATCCGACCAATCACCCTCCCTCCGGCCATCCTTCCCCCTCCCTCCCCTCCCTCTCCCCCTTCCCCCTAGTCTTAGGTGATCACTGGGTTATACCTTTCATTTGAAAGCCATAAATTAGTTTAATAGTAGGGCTGAGTACATTGGATACTTTTTCTTCCATTCTTGAGATACTTTACTAAGAAGAGAATGTTCCAGCTCCATCCATGTAAACATGAAAGAGGTAAAGTCTCCACCTTTCTTT
>CAUYPK010095631.1:0-14672 GCA_963574355.1 Loris lydekkerianus | reverse complement strand
AGGCCTCGCCGCCCCCCCCCCCCGCCCACTGAGGCGGGTCCAACACCCCCCCCGCGCAAAAAAAAAAAAAAAAAAAAAAAAAAAAAAAAAAAAAAAAAATATATATATATATATATATATATATATATATATATATCATTTTGTTGCTGTAGTATTTACTATGAACAAAAACAATCAACCATTCAACCATGTTTGCTTTTCTCTGTTCATATTTATTTGGAATCAATGTAGGTAAAATCAGTTCAATTAATATTCTTACATCAAAATTTTCATCTAAAACTTTGTATGCAAATGTGGATTTTTACAATGGAAAGCCCAGTGAAACAAATGTGTGTCTCATTTTCTGCTTGTTTAGTTGTCCATATATATTATAAAAATAAGTGATATTATGCACTTGTAAAAGGGGAAATATCTCTTAAGAACTTTAGCCACAAAGTAAGATTTAAGTCTTCTTATTCTATTTCACAAATCTCCCCTTTCAAATGTCCTACTCAAATCAAATGAAACTTTCCACTCAATGTACTTAACTCAAGAAACTTGACAGATAAACATAGTTAAAAGCATAAATATTTGTGTAACAACTGCTTTCTCCTTTTCACTTATTTTCAATAACTCTACTCACATCTCTGAGAATGCAATAGTCTTAGGTTTGTTTTAATAAAGTCCCCAAGTTAGTCTATTCATTCAATTATCCATTCCACAAATATTGACTTGGAGTTTCTATTGTTTTCTAAGCATTGAGACCTAGACATATGTCAGGAATCATATAGACAAAGATCCTTGTTCTGTGGAGTTCACTTTGTAGTCAGAGGAAATAGTATTCAATTAAATATAATATATAAAAGTATTATTCATTAGAATATTTTTCTGACTGCTTAATCAAAAATCAATTGGTTATAGCTATATGGTTTTATAATGGGTTCTCTATTCTGATCCATTGGTCTATTTGCCAATTTCCATGCTGTTTTGGTTGCTATAGCTTTGTAGAATCTGTCCTTTTCACTCAGAATATTTTTGGCTATGCAGGGTCCTAATTCCAAGTGAAATTTAGGATTGTTTTTTTGAATTCTGTGAAAAATGATGTTGGTATTTTGATGGTAATTGCATGGAATCTGTAAATTACTTTGGACAGTATGGTTATTTTGACAATAACGATTCTTCCAATCCATGAGTATGTGATGTTTTTCATTTCATTTGTTTGTGTCATCAAGTACTCATTTCATCAGTGTTTTATAGTTCTACTTGGATAGATCTCTCATTTCATTGGTTAAGTATATTCCTAGGCATTTTATTTTATTTTTGTGTAGATATTGTAAATGAGACTGAGTTCTTAATTTTATTGTCAACTTGACTATTATTAGTGTATAGAAATGCTACAGATTTGTATATAGGAATTTTTAAACCTGACACTTTACAGAATATTTACAAGTTTTAAGAATCGATTGGAGGATTCTTTAAGGTTTTCTAGATATAAGAATTTATTATCAGCAAACAGAGATTGTTTGACCTCTTCTTTCCCAATTTTCATACCTTAATTTCTTTTTGCTTGCCTGATCACTCTGGCTAGGACATCAGTTCTATGTTGAATAGATGTGACGGTAGGCATCCTGGTCTTTTTACTGTTTGTAGAGGGAATGCTTTCAACTCTAACTCATTCAGCATTATGTTGGCTACTTTTTTTTTTTTTTTTTGTCATATTGCTTTTATTATTTTAAGATACATTTCTTCCACATTTGCTTTGTTAAGGGTTTTATTGGTAATAAAAAGTGCTGGATTTTATCAAATAATTTTTCTGCGTCTACTGGGATTATCATATGCATTTTGTTTTTAATATTGTTTATGTGGTGAATCCATTTTTGGATTCACATATGGTCAACCATCTTTGCATTTTTAGAATGAAACCCACTTGATCGTGTTGTTTTTTTATGTGCTTTTGCATTCATTTTGCTAATTTTTATTTATGTAATCATTTATTTTTGTTGTTTCAGGTTTATTGAGGGTATAAAGAATTAGGTTACTGATTGAATTTGTTAGGTAAAGCCCTCTTATAATTGTGTTCCACACCAAAGAGGTATGCCATAAACCATAACTTCCATACCCTTCCATCCTCCCCTCTCACCACTCCCTTGTTCTCCTTTCACCCACTTTGAATTGATTTGAGTTTTTCTCTTACATGGCTATGTATAAAATAAGGTACTAGCTTAATTATTTTGCTAATTTTTTGATAACTTTTTGCATGCATATTGATGAAGGATATTGGCCTATAGTTACCTTTTGGTTGTTGCACTTTTTTTTTTTACTTTGGTACCAGTGTGGTAGTATCTTTGTATAATGAATTAAGAAGCATTTCTTCTTTCTCAGTGTTATGGAATAGATTCAGTAATTAGGTAGGTTCTTCTTTGTGGGCCTGGTAAAATTCACCTGTGAATCCAGCTATCCCAGAGATTTTGTTGTTATTGTCGTTGGGAGGTTTTTTATTACGGATTCAACTAGCTGTATATTATTATTCTGTTAAGAATTTCTTATTCTTCTTGAGTCAAACTTCATAGGTTATGTCTTTCCAAACGTCCATTTCCTCCAGGTTTTCTTACTTATTTGCATAGAGGTGTTCATTTTTTTCTCAGGTGATCTTTTTTATTTCTTTGGTATCAGTTGTAATGCGTACCCTATATACTCGAGTATAAGCCGAGCTTTTTCCGGCACAAAATTTGTGCCGAAAAACCCGAGCTCGGCACAAATTTTGTGCTGAAAAAACTCGGCTTATACTCGAGTATATAGGTACTTTTTATTTTTTATTGAGCTCTCATTGATCCCTTGTACTCTGTGTGTGTGTGTGTGTGTGTGTGTGTGTGTGTGTGTGTGGTTTCATTATCATTTAGTTCTTTTCTGATCATTATTATTTCTTGGCTTCTGCTAGCTTTGAGTTTAGTTTATCCTTTTTGCAGCTCCTTGATGTGTGACATTAAATTCTTTGACCTCTTCTTTCCCAATTTTCATACCTTAATTTCTTTTTGCTTGCCTGATCATTCTGGCTAGAACATCAGTTCTATGTTGAATAGTAGATGTGACGGTAGGCATCCTGATCTTTCTTCCATTTGTAGAGGGAAGGCCTTCAACTCTAACCCATTCAGCTTTATGTTGGCTATTTTTTTTTTTTTTTTGTCATATTGCTTTTATTATTTTAAGATACGTTTCTTCCACATTTGCTTTGTTAAGGGTTTTATTGGTAATAAAAAGTGCTGGATTTTATCAAATAATTTTTCTGCATCTATTGGGATTATCATCCATATGATAATCCTTTTGAGTGGGATTATCAGCCATATTGTGGTTATTCTATCTTTTTAATTTAGGCATTTAGTGCTATATTAAATGCCTTTTGGCACGGCTTTTGCTCCACCTCAGAGGTTTTGGTAGCTTATATACCATTGTCATTGGATTAAAAAAAAAAAAAAAAAGTTATTTTCATCTAGATTTAATTATTTACTCAAAGATTGTTCAGCAACAAGTTAATTTCTATATATTTGTTTATTTTTGAGAGTTCCTTTTGTAATTGATTTCTAGTTTTATTCCACTTTGCTCTATGAAGTGACACGGTATGATTTCAGCTTTTTAGGAAACTTTGTTGAGACTTGTTTTGTACCCTAACATATTATCTATCTTGGAAAATGTTCCATGTCATGATGAGAATAATGTGTATTTTCTGGTTTTTGAGTAGAATGTTCTGTAAATATTTGTAAGAGCCATTTGTATTAGTGTCCCATTTGAGTTCAGTGTTTCCTTGATTTTCTGCCTCAATGATTTGTCTAGTCTTTCAGCAGAATGCTGAATTCCCCTACTATTATTATTCTGCTGTTTATTTCATTTCTTAGGTTTAGTAGTATGTAGTTTATGAATCTGGGAGCTTTAGTGTTAGGTGCATATGTATGTAGAATTGTTAAATAGTCTTATTGAATTAAACCTTTTATTATTGTATTAAAATAATAACCATCTTTGTTTTTCATTTTACTGTTATTAATTGAAAGTCTGTTTTATCTTATGTTAAAATAGCTACTCTGGCTTGCTTTTGGTTTCTATTTGTGTTGAATATTTTTTTCATTCCTTTACCGTTAATCTATGACTCTACCAGTTAAATGGTGGACAGCAGTTGTCTGTTTGTGTTTTTATTCATTCCATATATCTGTATCTTTTGTGGGAAATTTAAACTATTTATGTTCAACATTACTATTGATAAGTGAGATACTATTCCAGTCATCATGTTGATTATTACCTACTTGCTTTTTATTCTCTCCTGTGTTACTGCTAAATAAGAGGTATGAGTTTTTACTGTCAAGTGTGTTTAAACTGGTCAGTATTGACTATTCTTTTCAGTGTTCAGAGCTCTTTTGAGCATTTCTTGCAGTTCAAGCCTATTGATGACACATTCATTAGCATTTGCATTTCTGAGTAATATTTTATTTCTCCTTCATTTATGAAACTTAGTTTCACAGGTTACAAAATTCTGGGCTGATATTCTATTTAAGAATACCAAAGATGGGGCCCTCAATCCCTTCGGGCCTGTAATATTTTTAATAGCAACTCTGCTATTAGACTTACATATTATTCTCCTTTGTAAGTTACTTGAAGTTTTTGTCTTGCAGCCTATAGTATTTTCCTATTCACTTTGACTTGAGCCATATTGATGAGTATATTCCTTCATGATAGCTCGTTTGAAGGATTCTTACATGAGTTCAATAAACTTCTTTAAAATGAATGTTTACATATCTAGGAACACCAGGGATGCTTTACTCCAGTGTACCCTCAAATAGTTTTAAATGATTTTGTGATTTCTCCTTGTCCCTCAGAGATACAATTTTTTCATTTGGGCATTTTCCATAATAACTTATTTCTTGGAAACTTGGTTCATTTCTCGTGATTTCTTTTTTTTTTTTTTTAAACCAGTTTAAAAGTTTATTCAAACCTTCCATTATTTAAAAGATCTTTTTTGTTATGATTCAGCTTTAAATTCTAACCACATCAGGGTTTCTATGAAGCACACATGGCCTCATTATACAAAGAGTTACTTGAAAACGGAATTTTTGCAAATTAGTTCGTATTTTAGAGAAAATAATTTTGCTGAGAAAGTCACTTTCTTGTTGTCCTCATATATGAATAGAGGAGGTTGAAATAGCTACTGGTCATTTGTGGCTATTTACATTGATACTTAAATTAATTTAAATTTGATTTATTTTTGACTCCCTGGATTAGTTTGAAAGCCTTGTCTCTAAGCTCTGAAATTCTTTCTTCTGCTTGGTCTAGTCTGTTGTTAAACTTTCCATTTGATTTTGAAATTCCCTAAATGACTCATTTACAAAGACCTGTTATGAATTTTTCTTTTATAGCTATCTTTTTACTAATTTTTTTTTTTTTTTGAGACAGTTTCAATTTGTGGTTCTCATAGAGTGCTGTGGCATTATAGCTCACAGCAAACTCAAATTCTTGGGCTCAAGTGATTCTCTTGCCTAAGCCTCCTGAGTAGCTTGGACTACAGGTACACACCACAACACCCAGGTATCTTTACTGAATTTGTTATTCATGTCCTGAACTTTTTGGGTTTTTTTGCTTCATCTGTGTTGGTTTTCAACTTTTTAATGAATCCCATTGTGCTTACTTGTGATCTATATTTTTAATTCTATATCTGAAATATCTAGACTTTCCTTTTGAGCGGAGTCCATTGCTAGAGTGCTAGTGTGGTCCTTTGGGTGGTGTTGAAATAGCCTGTTTTCTTGTATTGCCATACGTTCTTAGGCTGGTTTCTTTTCATCTGGCACCTTCTCCATTATCTCAAAACAGATAGCTTTGTAGTTCATCTGATTTCCTCTGCCAAGAACTCTGATGCTTACTGTAAAGAGGGAGAGGTACATTGACTTTTGGCTCATGTGGGTAGGTACCAATTTTGTTGTTGCTGGTAATTGGGGTTACTTGGACCTCAAACACCTAGAAGAGTGTTGAGGTCTCAATAGTGGTGAACTAGGTTATTTAATTCCAAGTTCCAATGTTCTTGGATGGTATGTATGAGTCCTGGGTGATCAAATTGAGCCTGTGTTAGCAAACTTGCTATTAAGTCTTCCTGTGTTCAGATGCTGACTTTGATTGTGAATGGGTGGGTGATATTTTGCTCTTGGAAAATGCTCAGTCTGGAGAAAGCTTAATGCACCTTGAACCTGGGAAAGGTTAGGCAGCGCTCTATTGGTGACCTAACCAGAGGCAGGCAGCGTTGGGGCTACAAGCCACTTACACCTTCTTCTCTCAGCAATGACAGCAGTCTCTGCCCTTTTACGCCACAAAACTACCTAGTTTCCCAGTTCCCACACTGACCCAGCTGTGGCACTGTTGGAGACAGCACAGCTTGCTGAGTATTAGGTTTCCAGACTGGCTGTGGGGTGTGACTGAATTTTTCTGGCAGGGGGAGTGTGATTGTGCTAGGGAGTTGCCTCCAGGAAAAGTGAGCTCCTCCCAAGAAGAGACAGGTGGCTAGTACTGTTAGTCCTGCCTTCCCTTAGTGGAGGCAGTAGTTTTTGTTCCCATATAGCATTATTTTAAAAGCTGAATAATATTCCATTGTTTGTATCTGCTATCTTTTCTTTATTTATTCATCATCTGATGGACATTTACATTGTTTGTCTATTTTGAATAATGTTTCAATAAATATGGAAAGGCAGATAGCTCTTGAAGGGTGATCTCCTAGACTCCTACAATATGACACCTGGTTGGCTGGCTACTTCCATCATATCTACTGCTAATTTCCTACAGCTCTTAGAAGCAAGCTCTATTTGCCCATTGTTCACTTAGTAAGGCATAAAATTAGGAAAAGGTTAGTGAAAAATAAATCAAGATAGGAAACCCACATCAAAATGTAATTTGAAAGAATTCTCTTGAGGCAATAGAATCAGTGTGTAAATATTTCAGAATGGCCAGATCTAATGAAACATCAGCTGCCGAGACAGAAAAGACAAGGGCAGGAGAGGGAGACAGTCACAGAAAATGAAGGTAAGAGCAGTAACAAATTGGGTAGTTGAGTACTAAGGAAAACTTACATAATTTTCCTTACATAATTCTCACAATCTTATCCCAATAGCAGAAAGTGTCATTATTTTCTTAATATTAAATACATTTTTTGCATTCATATTGAGTTATCTATATTACTATTTCATATACAATTTTAAGACATATTTAACGAAATTTTTCACATACTCTTAAATGAGGTAGGAAATAGGTGCTAAACTTTCTACTAGATAGGGTGTTTATCAGTCAGTCAATTTAACATTATTAGTTATTTGCTATGTATATGATACATAAATATAAGGCAGTACTATTTATTGGTTTATATTTTCATTATATTTATATTATAACTATTTTTCATTACTATGGATTAATGTAAGAGTACAAATGATTAGGAGACAATACTTGTATTTGTTAGGTAAGGTCCATGTTGTAGCTATGTCCCACACTTGGGAGATGTGCCATATATCCTTACATTGTGTCCATTAGGTGGAAGCATACTAATCTCCCACCTTCTCTCCTCTCTTCCTTCCCTCATCTTGAATCCCTCCACATCCACTGAACTTGAATTGAGTTTGTCTCTTGTGTGGCAAGTGCATTAGTTCATCTATTGGCTTCATATTATTATTGAGTACATTGGATACTTGCTTTTCCATTCTTGTGATACTGTACTAAGAAGAATGTGCTTCAAATCCATCCAAGTTAATCAAAGAAAATAGAAAGTCTCTATCTTTTTATGGATAAATAGTATTCCACGAAATATACATAACCATGGTTTATTAATCCATTCATGGGTTGATAGGCAATTAGGTTGTTTCCGCATCTTGGCTATTGTAAATTGAACTGTGATTAAAAAGCTAGTGCAAATGTGCTTTTCATTCTGTTTTATTTTGAAAATTTTGTTTCACAACTATTGTGCAATCAATGTAGGATAAACAGTTATATGATTTTTTGTTGTAAATTACTTGAAGGTTATTACTCTTGATTGAAAAACTTGGATGACATGTTTAGATTCATTTATTAGGAACATGTCATTTAGTATTAGTACTTAGAATAAATATTATTCATTGGGCTTTTTTCAAATAGGGGAAACAGATTAACTGATAATGAAATATATTAGCACACATACACCAAAAGTATTATATATCTTATGAAGAGATGTGCTTTAATTATTCAATCTAACTTCACTGTCTTGGTAATACACCAACAATTCATGTGTTGCTTTTCTGTATGGTGGCTAAAATCACTTTTCAAAAGATCACAGCTTTAAAAATATAAACAAATTTATAATTACATCAGTTTTAGATATGGTTATCCTTTTAATTAAGTCGTATTTTATATGCTATATATATTATTTTTTACTGAATCTAATTTAGGAAAAGGTTTATTTTAAATTCATTTAGAGTGGAAATATTGAAAGCAATATATGACTAGAAAGCATTTGAATTCTAGCCTCTATGTGGGATCAGACCATATCATCTTAAGCAGAGGGAAGCAGCACAATCTTATACATCATGCTATCATTTGCAATATTTGTCTCCAACTCTTATTTTCACAGTCACTCTCTGTCTTTCTCTTTTTTTTTCATCACAGACGCACAGGGATTTTCAGGAAATATATATATTTCCCTGTGTGTTTTCAAGATACACACATACACACACACACACAAAATATACACACACACACACACTATATATATATATATATATATATATATATATATATACACATATATGTATAGTGTGTGTATATTATATATTATATATAATATACTATGTGTATACTATTACACACACATACTATATATAGTATGTGTGTATACATATATATTTCTGAAATATATATATATATATATATATATAGAGAGAGAGAGAGAGAGAGAGAGAGTGTGTATATATATATATATATTAAATTCTGTGTTTGGATTTTTTCCACCACTTTTTGAGATAATTGGAGACAACACAGAGATTAGACAACCAGAAAAATATCAGGTATTTCTATGTTTAGCTCTGCCATGAAATTTCTCTTTCTATTTAACTAGACCTTTGACCTTTCTTTTCTTGATATATTATCAGCAAAGTGGAGGTTGTTACTGTATCTAATTTACTACTATTTCTAATTTACTTTCTAGGAATACTTTTAGAGTTTATTGAATTGAAACAATGTATAAAGTCCATAGACTATTGAATAGAAAATGCCTAAGAACAAAAAGGGTGGGCTTATTATGGAATCTTCTGAAACCATAAATACAATGATATTTAGGGTTATATTACCTTCTTACATTTCTCTTATCTACTTTTAAAATTAATTAGAACATAAGTGGGAGACAAATGTCTACACTTACATTATATGGCAAATCTAGATTAATTTATCAAAAGGGAGCACATTGATGCCACCCTATCTTTTTTTTTATATGTAGTATGTGAGTGATGTGAATATCTGTATTGTGGAAAAATGTTTGAAAGAATATACATTAAAATGTCAATAGTTGTTATTTTCAATTTGTGGGTAATTTATGTTCTATTATTTCTTTATGTATATTTCCTACAATGGACACTAATTATTTCTGTAATTAAAACTGTTTAAAGTCAACAATGCTTAATTGCTATTCATTTAAAAAAAAATTTATTCATTTCATCCCAGCACACTGAATTAGATTATGAAATAAAACAATAAAAAATTATCATTTTCAAAATTAGAGCACACAGAGTAAGAATTGTGAAATGAACTTAGCTGCTATTATTTGTTGAAAATAATACAGCACATCTCTCCTTAATGACTCTCTCCATACCATTATTTCTTTTGATTATTCTACATTTTTAAAAACATACTTTTCAGCTACAGGACCGCACACAGTTCAGTGACAGAGACTTAGCCACCCTTAAGAAGTATTGGGACAAAGGCATGACCAGCCTGGGCTCTGTTTGCAGAGAGAAAATTGAAGCTGTTGCAACTGAATTAAATGTTGACTGCGAAATAGTTCGGGTAAGATATTTTCAATAATTTTCATTCCGTAGTTGATAAGTGTTATGAATTAAAGCTTAAAAAAATTGCATGAGGTACTGCAAGCAATGCCATCAGTAAAGTAAAAAGATACATATGTTGCATATCAGATATATATCTGTTAAGAAACTTGTATCTACAATATGCCAAGAACACAATGCTATAAGGAAAAGGTAATTAACACAATTTAAAAATAGGCAAAGTATGTGAATAGATATTTCTCTAAGGACGATACACAAATTACCAATAAACACATGAAAAGATTTTCAACATCATTAATCATTATGAAAGTAGAAATTAAAACCACATTGAGATACACCTTTATATTCACTATAACTATAAGAAAAAATAGTAACAAGTATTGGCTAGGATATGCAAAATTATAATCTTTTATGGTGTTGATAAAAATGAAAAATGTTTTAGCCACTCTAGAAAAGAGTACTCAAAAAGTTTACCATATTTATCTTATTTTTTTTATAATTTTTTATTCAGTCATTTGTACATAGATCATAAGTACATTTATGCCATTATGAGATTCAATGTGTTGATTATTTGTACAAATTGGAGTGCTTACATTCTACTAATCAACATAGCTTTCGCCTCATTTACCCAATTACAGGTTTAAGACATTTGTGTTCTACACCTGATAGATCCAACTTGTACTTGCATTGTGCTCCACAGATGTGGTTGCACTACTAACACTCTGTCTATCAACCCACCCCCTCCCATCCCTTCTCACTCCCCTTCCCTCCTTCATCCTAGGCTATAGTTGTGTTTCATTCTTCATATGCAATTGTGAGTGATTCTAAGTTGGTTTCACAGTAGTACATTGGATATATTTTTTTTTTCCATTCCTGAGATACTTTAATAAGAAGAATATTTTCCAGCTCGATCTATATAAACAATAAAAGAGGCAAAGTTTCCATTTTTTAATGCTACATAGTATTCCATGGTACACATATACCACAATTCATTAATCCATTCATGGGTCGATGGGTGCTTGGGCTTCTTCCATGACTTGGCAATTATAAATTGAGCTGCAATGAACAGTCTGGTGCAAATATCTTTATTACCAAATGATTTTTGGTCCTGTGATATACACCTAGAAGAGGAATTGCAGGATCAAATGGCAGGTCTACATTTAGATCTCTGAGTGTTCACCAAACTTCCTTCCAAAAAAAGGTGCTAGTTTGCATTCCCACCAGCAGTGAAGAAGTGTTCCCTTTTGTCCACATCCACACCAAGATCTGTACTTTTGGGATTTTGTGATGTGAGCTACTCTTACTGGAGTTAGATGGTATCTCAGAGTACTTTTGGTTTTCATTTCTCTGATGATTAAAGATGATGAGCATTTTTTCATGTATCTGTAGACCATGTGTCTGTCTTCTTCAGAGAAGCTTCTGCTCATGTCTCTTGCCCACAAAGAAATGGGATCTCTTCTTTTTTTCACAGTAATAAGTTTGAGTTCTCTGTGGATTCTGGTTGTTAGACCTTTGTCAGAAGTATAACTTGCAAAACTCCTCTCCATTGTGAGGGCTGTCTATTTACTTTACTTAGTGTGTTCTTGGAAGTGCAGAAGCTTTTTAATTTGATCATATTCCAGTAATGTATTTTTGATGTTGTTTCAATTGCCCCGGGTGTCCTCCTCATAATGTATTCTCCCAGGCCAATTTTTTTCACCCCTTTTCCCTGCACTCTTTCTAAGAATTTTTATAGTTTCATGTGTTAAGTTTAAGTCCTTTAGTCAGTGAGAGTCAATTTTTGTTAGAGGAGAAAGATGTTGGTCCAGTTTCATTCTTTTACAAGTCGCCAGCTAATACACCCAGCACCATTTATTGAATAGGGAATCTTTCCCCCAATTTATATTTTTAATAGGCTTATCAAAAATCAAATGACCATAAGTGTCTGGGTTCACCTCTTGGTCTTCAATTCTGTTCCATATATCTACCTCTCAATTTTTGTGCCAGTGCCATGCTGTTTTGATCACTATTGATTTATAGTATTGTCTAAAGTCTGAAAGCGTGATTTCTCCCAATTTATTTTTATTTCTGAGTAATGTCTTAGCCAAGACATCAAAGTTTTTTCTATTTCCACATAAAATGAAGTACTAATTTTTCCATGTATTTAAAGCATGACAGAGGTGCTTTAATAGGGATCACATTAAATCTATAGATTGCTTAAGATAGTATAGACATTTTAACAATGTTGATTCTTCCCAGCCTTGAGCATGGGATATTTTTCCATTTGTTATCATCTTTAGCTATTTCTTTTCTCAGAGTTTCATAGTTCTCTTTATAGAGATATTTCACATCCTTAGTTAGGTACACTCCCAGATATTTCATCTTCTTTGGGACTGTTGTAAAGGGAATAGAGTCCTTAATTTTTTTTTTTTCCATTGAGTATTGTTGGTATATATAAAGGCTACAGATTTATGAGTGTTAATTTTGTATCCTGAGACATTACTATATTACTTGATCACTTCTAGAAGTTTAGTAGTTGATTCCCTGGGTTTTTCCAGATATATAATTATATCATCTGTCAAGAGTGACAGTTTGATCTCCGCTGGTCCTATTTGGATCCACTGAGTGCCTTCTCTTGCCTAATTGTGGCAGCAAAGACTTCCATTACAATGTTAAAAAGCAGTGGAGACAGTGGGAATCCTTGCCTGGTTCCTGATCTGAGTAGAAATGATTTCAATTTTACTCCATTCAATACAATATTGTCTGTGGGTTTGCTGTAGATGGCCTCTATCAGTTTAAGAAATGTTCCTTCTATACGTATTTTCTGATCAAGAAAGGATGCTGGATATTGTCAAAAGCTTTTTCTGCATCAATTGAGAGAATCATATGTTTTTTTGTTTTTTAATTTGTTTATGTGATGTATTTATGGCTTTATGTATATTGAACTATCCTTGGGACCCTGGAATAATACCCACTTGGTCGTGGTATATAATTTGTGTGATGTGTTGTTGGATTTTGTTTGTTTGGATCTTATTAAATATTTTTGCATCAATATTCATTAGAGATATTGGTCTATAATTTTTTTTTTTTTCTTGTTGGGGCTTTTCCTGGTTTGGGTATCAGGGTAATATTTGCTTCATAGAATGTGTTGGGTACTATTCCTTCTTTTTCTATGTTTTGGAAAAGATTGAGTAATATAGGTACTAGATCCTCTTTAAAGGTTTGTTAGAATTCTGATGTGAAGCCATCTGGTCCTGGGCCTTTCTTTTGGGGGAGATTTCTAATAGTTGATGCTATTTCAGAGCTTGTTACAGGCTTGTTCAACATTTCCACTTCTTTCTGTCTAAGTCTAGGAGTGTGGCATGTTTCCAAGTATTGATCTATTTCCTTCAGATTTTCATATTTCCGAGAGTAGAGTTTTATATAGTATTCATTAAGGATTTGTTGAATTTCTGAAGAATCTGTTGTTATTTGCCCTTTGTCATTTCTGATTGATGAAATTAGGAATTTTTGTCTTCTACTTTTGGTTAGGTTAGCCAAAGGTTTATCTATTTTATTGACCTTTTCAAAAAACCAACTCTTAAATTGGTTGATCTGTTGTATGTTTCTTTTGTTTTCAATTTCATTTAGTTCTGCTCCAAGTTTAGTTATTTATTTTCTTCTGCTGGGTTTAGGGTTGGAACATTCTTCCTTTTCCAGTTGTGTGAGATGTCCCCTTAAGTTGTTGACTTCCTCTCTTTCTGTTCTCTTGAGGAAGGCTTACAACACTATAAATTTTCCTTTTAGGACTGCCCAGAGGTTCTGATAGTTTGTGACTTCATTATTGTTTTGTTCCAAAAATGTGGCTATTTCCTTCTTGAGCTCAACTATGACCCAGCTATCGTTCAGCATGAAGTTATTTAGTTTCCATGTTTTTGTATGCATATGCATATTCCTGTTACTGAGTTCAACTTTTATTCCATGGTGGTCTGAGAAAATACAAGGAATAATTTCTATTCTTTTAAATTTGCTGAGGTTAGACTTATCACCTAAGATGTGATCAATTTTGGAAGATAATCCATGGGCTGATGAGAAGAATGTGTATTCAGTTTTGTTAGGATGAAATGTTCTGTAGATATCTGTTAGACGCAAATGTTGAATGGTTAAGTTTAAATTTTAAAATTTCTTAGGTTGTAACTGGGTTATAGCTTTCATGTGAACCTAAGAATAGGGGAAAGGGGGAAAGGGAGAAGAGGGAGGGGGAGGAGGGTGGAAGGAGGGGTATTGGTGGAATCACACCTACGGGGCATCTTACAAGGGTAAGGGTGAAACTCAGCAAATGTTAAATGTAAATGTCATGCTACGGTAACTAGGAAAATGCCAGGAAGGCTATGTTGACTATTTGGGATGAAAATGTGTCAAATGGTCTATGAAGCTAGTGTATGATGCCCCATGATCATATTGATGTATGCAGCTATGATTTAATAAAAAAAAAAAAAAAAAAAAAGCTATAACCCAGTATAACCCAAGAATAGGGGGAAGGGGGAAAGGGAGGGGAGGGATGGTGGAGGTGGGTGGAGGGAGATTGATTGGTGGGATTACACCTGTGTTGCATCTTACAAGGGTACATGTGAAACTTAATAAATGTAGAATGTAAATGTCTTAACACAATAACTAAGAAAATGCCAGGAA
>CAUYPK010095630.1:0-37610 GCA_963574355.1 Loris lydekkerianus | reverse complement strand
TATTAGTTTCAGAAATGTCCCTTCTATACCAATTTTCTTAAGTGTTCTGATCATGAAGGGATGCTGGATATTATCAAAATCTTTTTCTGCATCAATTGAAAGAATCATATGGTCCTTATTTTTAAGTTTGTTTATGTGTTGAATTTCATTTATAGATACGTATATTGAACCAGCCTTGAGACCCTGGGATAAATCTGACTTGGTCATGGTGTTTTGATATGTTGTTTGATTCTCTTCCTTAGGATCTTATTGAGTATTTTAGCATCTATATTCATTAGTGATATTGGTCTATAATTTTCTTTTCTTGTTGGGACTTTCCCTGGTTTGGGGATCAAGGTGATGTTTGCTTTGAAGAATGTGTTGGGTAATATTCCTTCTTTTTCTATATTTTGGAAGAGGTTTAGTAGTATCGGTACTAGTTCTTTAAATATTTGGTAAAATTCTGATGTAAAGCCATCTGGTCCTGGGCTTTTCTTTTTATGGAGATTTTGTATAGTTGATGCTATTTCAGAACTTGATATAGGCCTGTTCAACATTTCCACTTCATTCTGGCTAAGTCTTGGTAGGTGGCATGCTTCCAGGTATTGGTCGATTTCTTTCAGATTTTCTTTCAGATTTCTTTCAGATTTGTGAGAGTAAAGTTTCTTGTAGTATTTGTTAAGGATTTTTTGAATTTCTGAGGGGTCTGTTGTTGTTTCATTGTTACCATTTCTGATTGATGAAATTAGAGATTTGACTCTTTTTTTCCTGGTTAGGTTGGTCAAAGGTTTATCTATTTTATTGATCTTTTCAAAAAACCAACTTTTGGATTTATTGATCTGTTGCATAATTCTTTTGTTTTCAATTTCATTTAATTCTGCTCTGATTTTGGTTATTTCTTTTCTTCTGCTGGGTTTGGAGTTGAAGTGTTCTTCTTTCTCCAGTTGCTTGAGATGTTATTCACTTCCTCTCTTTCTGTTTTCTTGAGGAAGGCTTGCAGTGCTATAAATTTCCCTCATAGGACTGCCTTTGAAGTATCCCAGAGGTTCTGGTAATTCATGTCTTGATTGTTGTTTTGTTTCAAAAATTTGGTGATTTCCTTCTTAACCTCGTCTATAACCCATGTATCCTTCAGCATAAGGTTGTTTAGCTTCCATGTTTTTGTATGGGTATGCAGGTTCCTGTTGTTATTGATTTCAACTTTTATTCCATGATGGTCTGAGAAGATGCAAGGAATAATTTCTAGTTTTTAAAAATTTGCTGAGGATAGATTTGTGGCCTAGGATGTGGTTGATTTTGGAGCATGTTCCGTGGGCTGCTGAGAAGAATGTGTACTCAGTTTTGTTGGGATGAAACGTTCTATAGATGTCTGTTAAGTCCAGATATTGAATCATTTGAGTTTAAATCTAATATTTCTTTGCTTAGCTTCTTTTTGGAGGATCTATCTAGGACTGCTAAAGGGTGTTAAAATCTCCAACTACTATGGAAGTGGAGGAAAGTGAGTTGCTCATGTCTGTTAGAGTTTCTCTTATAAATTGAGGTGCATTGTGGTTGGGTACATAAATATTAATAATTGAGATCTCATCATATTGAGTATTACCTTTGACAAATATGAAGTGTCCATCCTTATTCTTAATTTGGTTGGTTTAAAGTCTATTGCGTCTACGAACAGGATTGCAATGCCTGCTTTTTTCTGCTTTCCATTTGCCTGGAATACAGATGACCATCCCTTCACCTTGAGTCTATATTTGTTTTTTAATGTAAGTGCGATTCTTGGATGCAGCAGATATCTGGTTTGAATTCAATTTCTGACATCTCAGCTATTTGTTTGTGCATGGGGTCTTGTGCTGTTTCTGCCCCATTGATCTTTGGGCGGTTTGATCTACTCTGATTATTCATATTGCCAGAGTTTTTCTGTTGATTTTGCCTCATGATTGTTTTTCACCATTGCCTCTGGCCGTCCTCAGAGTTAGTGAGGTCTCTCTCCAAGATTAGACCCCACTGGGATCACTCTATTGTTGCTGGATCTTTGTAGGGAGTGACTCTGTGTAGTTCCTCTGGAGCTGCTCCAGCTACAGAGTTCTGGTTGTAGAAGCAGCTCCGGTGTGTGACACACCCGGATCCAGCTATAGGACTGGGGGTGGTGCGCATGATTCTGGGAGTGCTTGGGGCTCAGTAACTTTAGAACAGAGAGCCCAAGGCTCCAGCAGTCTCTGGCGAGGAGAAGGGCTCTACGCAGAGGCAGGGAGGGCTCCAGAGGGCACGCAGCTACCAGAGTCCCTGGCCAGATGAATGGACTAGTGTGGAGGCTGGGAGGACACAGGAGGGAGGACGCAGGGTTGCGTGGCTCCCGCAGTTCCTAGTCAGGGAACATGGAGGCCCGGTGGGTGCAGGTCACAGGTCGGGGTCGCTGTACACCTCTTGTGGAGGTCTGGGTGGCACCAAGCCCAGGCGTTTGAGGTTGCTATGAGCTGTAATGTCAAGGCCCTCTACCCAGGGCAACAGCCCAAGGCTCCAGTGTGCCAAAACCGTCTCACTCTGCCCCTAAGGATTAAGGCTGTAAGGCAGCTCAGCCCCTGCCTTTAGGCTGCTCAGTCACTAGGTTACTTTGTCCCGCCTGATCCTTGCTTTGGGACCCTTAGGGCGGAGCTTGCCGGAGCAGTTCTTTCACAATGGCTTCCTGCACCCATCTCAGTGGCTCAGTCTGGGGCCTCAGACAATGCCCAAGTTCTCCACACTCCTGCTCAAGCTCTCCCCAAGGCAGTTCAACTGAGTGCCAAGTCCAAGAACACCAAAACAGTTCACAGGTAAAGCCTTTCTGGTTTGCAGTCTCACTGCTGCTTGTACTTAATGGTTACAGGCGTGATTAGTTCAATCGAACACACGCAACCACTTGCCAGTTTTCCACTGTTTTTGTCATCTTCTTGGGGTCCAGAAGTCCCTTGCTGGCTCCCTGTATCTTCAAAGGGATGATTATAGGCAGATCCCACTGGCCAGAGATGACTGGAATCTTGTCTCCCCAGACTCCCTGTTCCCAGTTACAGGGAAGCTGCTACTCGGCTGCCATCCTTAATCCAATCTCACTATTCGAGACCATTATCTTATTCACTATTTTATCTTTAGTTCTTATTATAGTGTCTGTATACAATGTGTGAACACCCAAAAATATCTGTTGAATGTTAAATGAATGAGTTTTATATCGAAGTGTAGAAAACTCTCATTTGAGCTTTCAGAGATTAAATATATAGAATTAAATTTGGAAAACCACATTGAATTCCTTTATTAGACAGAGTGAAATCTATAAAAACTGAGAAAGTTTTACATTTAATCAAGTAAACAACTTTAAAAAACCAAATCAGCATTTTGGGACAAGAAAGTTAGCGCGTGGTAAGGTTTACAACCACACTTTGATACACTAGCTCGTTTACCCCCTTATTTTACTTATAGAGAAAAGATGATAAGGGTATCTGTCATCTGGAGTATCAAGAAGCTCTTGAAAAAGCTACAGTAGGCTCTACTTTTTATTATCAACCTAGACAATTCAAACCTGTTCAAAGTGTCAGCTGACATGTTCAGTAAGAGTTGGCATACTTCGTTGCCACAACAAGGTAATAGTTGTCTGCTTATGAGAAAAACATTGCAATAGAAAGAAACTTGTCATCTCTATAGCATTAATATGAAGTAATTTGTAGTTTCTTAAAAAACTGGTCAATAAACCTTTGTGTGTTTTTTTTGTGATTTTTTGTGTGTGAGGCATTCACCTGTATCTCTCTTAATTAGGGTGTGCTGGACTTAAAAGCGGCCCATAGAAATCATCCTGGAAACAGCAGAATGAATGAATCTTTGGAAATATGAGAGACAGACAGAGAGAGAGAGAAAATGAGTGGGAGAGAGAGATAAAGAAAGAGATAAAGAAAGAGATAGATCATATACTAGAATATTCTCTATGTGAATAGAGAGAAGCCTAAGGTTTTTATATTTTATGTGTCTCTTTCAAGTAGAAGTTTTACTGCTGATTTTCACTAAAATTAAGCATGCCATGGATAGGAGAAAGCAAGAATAAAGTGGCATTTATAATTTACTATGCATTTGTGTTTCTTTTATATAAAAAAAAATTAGATTTCTATTGTACTTGTTTGCTAAAGAAATGCAGAAAACATGATTTCAGATGGGATATTTAAGGCAAACACTTTTAGGTGTGTGCTCTAAACATATTCTTGTTTCTTCCTTGCTACAGAAGCCTGCCTTTGTTTATGTCTAGCTGCGTAAAGCATGACTGATAAGCCAGTTATGTAGCTTTCCTTTCCTACTTTCTTTGCAGCTTGGGGTAGCCATATGATCCAGTTCTGTCCATTGAGATCTGAGGTGAAATCTGCTGATGGAATTTGTGGGAAGTTTTTTTAGATATAAAAAGGGATATATGCTGCTGGCCTTATCTTCCCTCCCTCCCAGTCCCCTCCCATTCTTCCTACTTTGAATGATGGAACCCAGACCTTCAGAGGTCTTTTTTGCTACCAGGAGGCTATAAGTGTGAGGACAAAATCCAGCACATTTTGGCTGATAGAGCTGAAAAATAGAAAGAGCTTAGGTTCCCAGCATTGTTGAGCAGATTAACTTATATAGCAAAGGTAAACATTTATCTCCAGACTACCTGTAATATAAGAAAAATAAACCCTTATTTGTTAAGCCTCCATTAGTCAGATTTTCAGACACACTCAAAAACTCAACCAATACAGGGTCACTGGAAGATAATTGTCTAGAAAGGTTTGATAAAATCATGGCTATATATCCCTATCAACTTATTAGGAAGATTAGAAATGTTTGATTAATTCTTAATTTTAGAAGGGTTCAAATCTTAGAACCCACTTTTCAAATATCACTCTTCATAACAGGCTGGGCTGGCTGAACCATTGAACTGACCCAGGTCTTATGAGGAAAGAACAAATGTTTGGAATTAGAAAATGTGGGTTTGAGGTCAATGCTCTCACTTTTTTTTTTTTGAGACAAAGACTCATTCTTGCCCATGCTAGAGTACTGCATTAGCCTAGCTCACAGCAACCTCAAACTCCTGGGTTCAAGCAATCTTCCTGCCTCAGCCTCCCCAGTAGCTGAGACAATAGGTGCCCACCATGATGGTAATGTTTCTATTTTTAGTAGAGACTGTGTATCAATATTGCTCAGGCTGGTCTCCAGCTCCTGAGCTCAAGTAATCCTCCCACTTCAGCTTTCCAGAGTGCTAGGATTATAGACATGGGCCACCACACCTGGCCAATGCTCAGACTCTTAATAGCTCATTGACTTTGGGGAAAAAAAATCACTCTGATCCTGTTTTCTCAGCTGTACAATGAATATAATAACACTTTTTCTCTGTTTCTTCCAGGGTTGTTGTGAGGCTGAGGTAGTTAAATTGTGTATGTGAGGTCTTTTTGTATGCTGTTAAATGTTACATGAATATTCATTATGGTGATGATGGTGATTGAGAGGTTAAAGACCAAAAATAAAAGATTATTCTGAAACATGAAATGAAAGGAAATGGAGTCCAGGTTCTGTGTGGGCAACATTGGCCTTTATTTCCACCAGGGTGCAGGTGAGGTGAGCTGGAGAAGGAAGTCAACACATGGATTAAGGTGGATGGAAATTTAAAGGCTGGGAAGGGTAGGGGTTGGCACATTCCTTCTTGCCTGGTGGGACATTCTGTTTGGAGGGAGGTCTGCTTTATTTGGACCAGTCCCTGCATTTGGCAAGCTAGTGTGGAGCTTGGCATTATTCCAAAATTACTAATTCCTCTTGATTACTTGCTTCGAGAAATCATAGCTTATTTCTGATCCCTGGGTGGATTTAGGGAGCAAACAGAAATCTAGGGCCCAATTGCTGGATTCGGAGTTATGTTATCAGCTAACACATTTCTGATAACCCCTCAATATTCCTGCCATCCTAAGGATTGCTTTTCAGCTCACAGACTGTCATTTTCTGTCACAGGCTGAGAGATTTTTAGTGTAGAAAAAATGTCAAAGAGCCTTTTCCTTCTTGGCCTTGAAAAGAAAATATGTTAAATAACTGTTTGGCAGAAAAGACAGCCAGCCATTCACAGGTCTGACAATGACCTAACATTTATTTTTTATAATATATTTATTATGAAATAGTTCAAATACATAAAAATTTATAACAATTTATAATAAACATTCACATATCTACCCACCTTAAGAAATACAACACCAACAATATAATTAAAGCCTTTTAGTACCCTTCCTAGGTTGCATCCAAGATAAGCAGTATCTTAAATTTTGGTTTTTGTCATATAACGCATTTCTCCATATTTTTGCCACTAACAATTTTCAGTTCCTTATAAGAGCAGATCTTTCCAGACTTATCACAGTTCTATATCTCAATATTCCTTCTTTGTCTCCTTTTTTAAAGGTTATAGCACTGGTTTTAAAATTATAAGTTTCTCACTACCATACATGTTTCTAAAATCTCAAGAACTCAGTTTTATGAAATTATATATGTAAAAAATAATGAACCTATGTTTATTATCTTTATACACTGCAGAATGTCTCCCCTCTCCCCGAACCTCTTCTCCCTTCCTCATTTGCATTGGCACGTGGACTTCGTGTTCCCACCAAATGCGTCAGTTGAGAGAGAACGGATGTCAATGTCTTCTGAGAAAAAAATGCCATACTGTTTTATAAAGTCACAAAAAGCATTAGTTTGAGCCAACACTGAAAATATTGGGAAAGATCAATTAAAAGTTTGGATTTCTGGTTTCTTTAGAAAAATGGAAAACATTGGTAACACACTGCCCACATTCCTAGGTGGTCATAATCCACTTGAACCAAGCAGCAGCTGCCTCTTTCAGATGGGGCATTCTCCATCTCATCATATTCTTATCACTCCTTTATTCCAAGATTGAGACCAATGTTGATGCCATGTATCATCATACTTACTGCTGATGTTTCTTATTGTACAGAAAAAGTTTTTTCTCTACCCATACCAATACTACCAAAAGTAGCAAAACAAAGTTAGTGAAAAGAGCCAAACCCACCCTGAAGCCACCCTTAAATAAGCAAAGAGCCTAGAAAACAAGTGTGCTCATTTCATGACCACAACTTCTCAGAGTGCTATCTCTAAGGGCCTCTTCCATAGTAATTTACTCTGGTTATCAGTCACCAGACCCAAACCTCTACCCTCTTCCCTCCCCTAAATTCACACGTAGTTTTAACCTACACTTAAGACAATGAATGTGGAGACAAGAGAAATATAGGGGATAAATGTTAAATGACACTTAGTATGAGCTGTATCTTGCAATTTAGGAGGGAGGCCTGGAAATCAATATAGTAGATAGGATTATTTAGAATCATTTGCAAAACAATTTCACAGAGGAGATTCATATTAAATATGACTTATAAATAAAGTGTTGCCGGTGAAATTAAGGTGCCTGCTGTCTCATCTCATCAAATTTAAGCCAATCTAACATGTGACGTGGAAGGATAAACTCTAACCTCAGAAATTATATTAAGAGGTAAGAATGTAACGACCAAAGCACTTGGTAAACTAATAGGGGATATTCCAAATGAAGAACAAGAAGTTAATAGAAAAAAATTGTTAGTCTTAAGCTAGTAGCATGCAGGGATAAAAGGCACTGTGTTTCTGGCCTGGCAGATAGTCATAAAAATTCTATCCACTAGCAGGAAGTTCTCTGGACAGAACAAGAATAAATCATCTGGCCTTTACATAAATTATTTGAATACCTTCTCTCTAGCTTCATGCTTAACAAGAATCTTTTAATTATTATTTTGGGAAAAGTATGTCTTAGGTTAACAGACATGAAGACATATACTCTCTAATATGAACATCTGATTTACAAACAACTAGTAATTTTGGAGTTTTTTCTTCATTTTATTCACAACCTTCCCATAGTTGATACTGCTTTGTTCTATTGTAGGTCACATAAAAAGTAGGGTAGTTATAAATAGGCCAGACACCGTGGCTCAGGCCTCTAATCTTAACACTCTGGGAAGTCAAGGTAGGAGTTCGAGACCAGCCTGAGCAAGAGTGAGACTTCATCTCTGCTAAAAATAGAAAAAACTGGCCAAGTGTGGTAATACACACCTATATCCTAGGAGAACTCAGGAGGCTGAGGCAAGAAGATTGCTTGAGTCCAAAAGTTTCAGGATGCTGTGAGCTAGGATGATGACATGGCACTCCACCCAGAAAGACTCAGTCTTAAAAAAAAAAAAAAAAAAAAAAGGGAAAAGCTGATTAAACAGGATAAATATATTCTTGACATGTTTACATAGAACCCTGAATGTCTTTTCCTATAGAAATAATAATATAAGACTACTACTAAGTTAAATTTAAGAGACATAAATTGCAATACTGAGATTTATTCATTTGCTATTATCGTATCAGGTACTGTAATAGGTTTTGAGATACAGAATGATTAAAACAGATGAGGTCCCTGCCGTCATGAAACTTGCAGTCTAATGAGCAAGACATTAATTAATTAGGACTCTGTTGAGTCTTATAAATGAAGAGTACTAAAAAAACAGAAAGAATGTTATAAGGGAATCTAACCTCCTGTGAGTGTTAGGGTAGATTAAGAAAGACTAACTTTGAGCTTGAAAAACATATAGGAGTTAGCCACTTAAATAAGTAAAGAATTAGTATCCCAGTTAAAGGGGCCAGTATCTGTAAAGAACCTTGTGTGAAAAGGACCTTGGGATTTTAGAAGAAATAAAATGAAAAATGATTTTGGAGGCCAGTGTGTCTATAGCATTTTAGCAAAAACTAAGGCTAAACTAGCAAGTGAATGCCAAACCAAGCAGGATAGTAGGCCATGTGTCAGATTTCAGACTTCACACTAGTATCAGTGGAAAGCCATTGGAGTATTTAAATCAGAATGACATGATTACATTTAGGTTCTGATCCAGTCTCTAGTAATATTACATAGATTCAACTGTTCCCCCAAACTAGCCTGTAGCAAATAAATATTAATACATGCCTCAGTCCACTATAATACAACCAAACAATAACATATTTCTACGTTCTTTCTTGGAGTGAATCCTTGAAACATATAATCATTCATCTCACATTGCCTCCTAGAAAAATTCACTAATGCCTTGGCTTAAGGAATAATCACAGTTACTGATTTTTTCTTTATTTCATGCTTTAAAATCTAAATAATTTATTAATTTTTCTACTAGCCTGTTCGGAAGTTTGACAAGAATTAAGAATCTATGTCAACTCTCAAGCCACTAGGAATTCATTTAGGGATTGAAGTGGCAATTTATTAGCTAACTGGCATGGAAGCCCATTTTCTTATCTTTGTACTGTATTTGTTTCTGCATTTGGGCCATTATACAAAGTGGCAGTTACTCATGGCCTAAGAGAGTAAATGCAGCATCCAGATTGCTGAATTTGTGTCTATGAGAGACTGTACTGGGAAAATCTGTTTTATCATAAAATGCTTTATATTATAAGCATATCCAGTAACTCTTTGGCATTAGTCTCCTTTTAAAAAGTTAAATAAATAAAAGCAACTAAATATAACTCAAACCCATCCCAGACTTGTGCTATTGTCTTGTTTCTCACATATGCAGAGCTCTATCTGATTATCCAGAAAGCTCAGCCTGCAGAAGCAATGTGTGTGGGGGTGGGGTGGACAGAATGAGATTTTGGCCCTCCATTACAAACTGCTGTCTTTTCAAATGAGGCACACATGCTGGTCCATCTGTCTTCAAGAACTGTGAGAGTAGTCAGCAAAACTTTTTATTCTGTGTTCAAAGCTGCATTGCCAAATATTAATAACTCATTTTATTTATAACTCATTCTCTAAAGTAGGAAAAACAGGTGGTACTCATGAAGAACTCAATAGTAGCCAAATTTCAAAGGTCAGATGTTGCAAGAGTGGAATGACAGGAAGCATTTTATGTTCATAGATTTACTGTAAAAATGTTCACTTGTGGCTCCTTTCCTCAACCATAAAACTAGAACTTCAGGCTACCCAGGACCATTTTCTAGAGCCTTACCCCCAACCCCCAGCAAAATCATTATTCTCTGGGAAGTTCTCCAGGCTGCAGACATTTAAAAATGTCCTCACAGTCCATCTTTTCCTTCTCATATGGTCTTGCTCCCATAAATTATGGCCATCTAATCTCACAAATTGATCTATGAATTGTTTCAGTGATGACTGTTTGGTGTAAACCCCACCTAAAGATAAAGACTGCAGGAAACAATAGCTATAATGTTGAAAGGCTTTAGCAATGTGCCGTGTCAGAAGGTAAGATAATTGTGGGCAGGCAGTATCTTTCTCTTGTCAGTGTCTCATGCTATTATCATGACACCAGCAAAAAAGTTCTGAGGAATTAACAGTGGAACAGATGCCAAGAGGCAGCTTAATAAAGTTCAGATTTTCAAAAGAGAAAGAGGGTGCATTTTGGTTGTCTGGTATCCTACTTTCCTTCTTTTCATAACAACACGAATTTTTCTGTTGGGAAATTACCTCTTTCCCCATTGCAATGGGATATTAGGGATGTGTTGTTTATGTCCCCTAGCCAAGGGGTAGGCATATGACTCAACATAGCCAATCAATTTCCACTTCCTTCCCCATCAACATAAAAATGACTGAAGTTTTGTGGCCAGTCTTGAAGAGGCCATTCGTTTATTCTTGCTGCAAAGACACCCACGACTGCCCAGGTTCTCGATTTTCCGAATCTGGTTATTTAACTTTCCCTTTTTAGTCCTTCTAAATAAGTTCTTTTTCATTGCTACATTAGCTAGAGTCGATTTCTTTTGTTTGCAAAGAACCCTAATTGACATAAATATTAATTCTAGACTAGTGAATGTGATATGCATCCTGTAAGATTCAAATTTTTCTAATTCCCCACTACTTATATGGTAGGACTGCTCTTCTTAGTCTTTTAAGTTAGGTGATTTTCAGGCAATTTTCTGTAGCCAACGAAGTGTGATTTGGGGTGATATGTAGCATTTCTAGATGGATATTTTAAAAACTAGTGTCCAATTTGCCACTATTCTGGTGATTGGGGAATCTTGCATTTAGTTAAAGCCTTTATTAGCATGGGTATCTGGGCAACTGTGATGGACAGAGCTTCTCTGCTCCCCTATATTAGACTTGTAGTATGAAGCAGATACATGTAAACTTTTGTTACATAAAGTTACTGAGATTTGGCTGGCTTAGGGGCTTGGGGGACTGTTGTACTGACTAATGTAGAGTAAGTTTAGAGGATGTAGAAAAACGAGTAGTTATTTCTGGTTAGCAGCATGGAATCCTAAAGGACAAGACATGTTGGTTATTTTACTCTCTCACTTTTTAAAGTCAGCTATTAGACCAGAAATATAAGGGAAATGAAAAAGAGAGATTTCTCTGATCCCATTAAGAGGAAAGAACAATTATCTAAATCAATTTAGTTTTAATTTAATAATAAATATAAATAAACTATAATAATTTTAATAATAAATATAAATAAAACTAGCAACCAAGATTGTGTTAGCAATATGAATGCTAATAAAGCTATAAAACCAGTATCATTGAAATTCATACCATCAATTTTGTGTGACAATATATATTGTTTAGATAAAATAAAATTACTGTTTAGCAATGTGTACATGGCTCTGACTTCCATAGGTTTGGTCTTCCAATTCTATCTCATGCCATGTGATAATTCAGGTCATCTATGTCTTTTCTTTATTTGAAACACTGTAAACATCATTTATAGATGTTTAATGATGTGATTTAAGTATTAAGACATTTATAGATGTTAATGATGTGATTTAAGTATTAAGACATGCTCTGTTATTTTTTAACTAAGAACAATTAAAGTAGTATTACTTAGGACTAATATGAGAATAAATGCAGACTCAGGAAGAGAATAGTGTGATAATCCAGTTATAATGGAGTCATCCATTTTATTGAATATGTTTTTCAATATGTTAATATATGAATGGATTCATCCATATATTGAATATGTTTGTATTATTTTAAAATTACTATTAGTAAAATAAAATGACAACATTAGAATAAATCTCATATGGACCTTGACAATCTCTGAGAATATATCTGTGGACTACCAAAAGCTGCACATAATAGTCTACAAAACATTGCCCTTGATATGAAATATTATAATTTCAACAAAACATGTCACATTTCACAATACTGGACATCCTTATGGATAGATAACGACATTATTAAACCATAGCACTAATTAGTGAGATATTTATTAAACTAAAGGAAGATGTCTAAGTGGCATAGCTCAGATCTCTATCCTGGACACATTTTATTCTATAACATTATCTAAGTCACAAATAAAAGTGTAGAATCTGTTAAACAAATATAACAATGATAATCTGGGGATGAAAACAAGTATGTTGCATAAAAAAGAAGTATGCAAAAAAATAAAAAACCCTGTAAAATCCTTCTCCTTTCCAAGATTTAATTCTTATGTTATCAGATGTCTATTCCACCCACTATCCCTCCTTTTCGTAGTCATGTACTGACCCCCCAGAAGATCACTCCCCCTCATTTCTGTCACTTTCTCCAATAATACATCTGTCTTAATTCTTCATGATTTCTTTATACACATAGATAATCCTTCCAATTGGTTGAATGTTCAGTTTCTTCCACCTTTAGCCACTCTGTAGGTCACATTTTAAACTCTGTGATTGTCAATAACTGAAATTCTGGCATAATCTTATGTTTTCCTTTCTGACTACCACTTCCTCTTTCTGAATCTTTCCACTTCATTTCTTCTAGCATCTCTTTTCTTATAATCCTTTGAAACCATCAGGACCAATAAAACATTTATCCTCCTAGTAATTATCTAATCACTCATGTCTTCAGTTCCTTTGTTATTTAGCTTGGATTTTGTGATCAGTCATTATACTAACTCCCATGTCTATGACCTTAGCTTCTTTCCACTCTCCACTCTCTCACTATATATTGTTCTCACTTGTCTTCAATTATGGTTTAATCCAATTTTATGCCTAACATATGTCTGTGCTTGTTTCCTTGATGATTAGAGAAAAACACACAACCATGCTGACTGATCTCTCTTTATATTCATGATCATTAACCTTAAGTTGACCCTTAATGCTGCCTAGCAATTACACATACTCCCATTCTGTTAGACCTAGATAATTATTTGATAATTATTTAATTACCCCCTTTTCTCTGTAAATCTTCAATACTTCTTCCATCATCTTCACTTTTAGCATATGACTTGGCTTTCTCTTTTTCTGAGAAAATAGAAGCAATACCTAAAGAACCTCCAACAGCCATACCACCTTTTCTTTCTTTTTTTTTTTTTTTTTTTTTTGCAGTTTTTGGCTGCGGCTGGGTTTGAACCCGCCACCTCCAGCATATGGGGTCAGTGCCCTACCCCTTGGAGCCACAGGTGCCACCCCATACCACCTTTTCTAATCTCTAATCTCTAATACATTTGTGACCATCTACTCTGCCTTCTCTTTTGAATAAATTCTATGTACTTCTAGGTAAGATCAGTCCTTTAACTTGTGTTGTAGGTCTTTTTCCTTCTTCCCCACTGAAGGATGTTCTCAACTATTCTCTCTACACCTCATGAATCGTTGATTTCCTCCCCCCCACTTTTTGTTTGAGGGGAAAGATAAATGTTATTTATTTTTAAAATCCATATCACTAGAAAAATATATCACAGCCTGGAAAAAGAAAACTGATAAGTTATATTATCATTTCAAGTATAGGTTGATAGACAAATGAGGTCATTATCAAAACCACAGGTGCAAGGGCAGGAACAAGGCTTGGTGAGAAGACCCCAGGCAAAATGGCATTTGGTAATGGGGCACTAACCCTCTGTCCCTTTAGGGAAGTCACAGCTCCTAGTCCAATTTGCTTACTTTTCCCTTGAACTTCCTGTTAGGAGGGGATTGTTTCAATAGGGTCCTGTGAATTCAGGGGCCTAAGTAAGCAAAACTCTCTTCTTTCAAGCAGGCAACGGTTTCTTTTTTACTGTTGGTTTCTCCATACCTATGTTTACCACAATCAAAACCCTATTTCTTTCAAGGAGAAAGTGTTACTGCAACACTGTCATGTCACTCTACTGCAGACAGCCTCAGAAAGTTCTGCTTCCCCAAATCACTGTGATGTTCATCACATCATATTTTTGCATGGTATCTGCCTGAAAGATGCAATTGTTAATAATTTTAAGAGCTGCACATCCACCCCTTGATGGCCAGAAAAGGATACCTCAAGAAAACTTTTCAAAGTTCCTATCCAAACAACTCTCTCCCAGCTCCACATCTTAAATCAACTTTGTGCCCTTGTATAAATATAATAAAACCAAGCAAAACAAAAACCCAGAAACATTTTTCTAAATGAGTGACCTCATGAATTTTGTTGTACAGATTGTGGAAAATGGTGTGGTGACACTTTTGGTAAACAGCAGGTTGGCAACAAACAGAATTGCTTCCACTTAAACTTTACCAGATCATAGGCAGGTTAGAGGAAACTGCCAGTCTGCTGGTATCTATGCAGTAAGAATTTGGTACCTTTGTGGGCATTGGCCTGGTATAAAAGAGATTCTTACTGCCAGGACAAGCACTTGCCACCTACAATATAGGCTCTAAAACACTGTCCTGTACTATCTCTGACAAAAATTTTAGCTCCAATTTTTTCCTTTTCACTTTTCAGGTTTGAAACAAAGGAACCAATGTCCAGAAGCAAGAGACATATGCCCTAAACTCATTACTATCCTTAATTTCTTCATTCATAGACTTTGCTTGAAAGACTAAAATTCCCTTTCCTTTTTAAAAATAGACTCTTGCCCTCATCCCCAATGGCCAATGGCAAAGATTTTTATTTCCCAATGGATATGAGAGACTCCTTCATCTTCTTGGTCATAGTTGGGATGAGGTGCATGTGGTCATCAACACACTTAGTCACACAACTGTCCTTGCTGCTTCACCTGAAGCTCCTTACTCCCTGTATCTATTGAATCTTTGGCTTTGTCATTGCAATGCATGGTGTATAGGGCCAGGCGGTCCTGGAACTTCTCCAACTCAAGGGTCACCAGAGCCTGAGCTTGAACCAGAGGCGCATGGCAGTGCTTGATGCACTGCTGAACCTGCTGCATGGACACCTGGCTGTCCTCACAGCAGTTGGCATGCACCGGAACATGAGGCCCTGCATCTTTTGGATGTTCTCTCTCTCCAGGCTCTTTACCATAGAGTCCACAGCCTCCTGAACCTGCATTTGCTGCACCTCTGCCATGACGACTGATTTACCCCCTTTAATGTATTTTTCCCAACAGTTAACATCGTATTTTTCAATCAATCATCAATCACTTTTCTCTTGATCTCACTTCCCTGCCAGCTCACATGCCATTTCTCTTCTTCCTTTTACAACAAAACCCTGAGAAAAAGGTACTTATATGCGTATTCTCCAATTCCTCTCTTCCTTTCTTTCTCAAATGGACTTTTCATAAGCTTTTGCCCTGGCCACTCCACCACACCCACTCCTGTTAGTGTCATCCATGACCTCAAGTCCTCATCTCATTAGACTTTCAGTAGCATTTGACACAGTTGAGCACTCCATCCCTTCATTTGACATGGATAACACAGTCCATTGGTTTTTCAACTACCTCCTTTATTGCCCCTTTTTATTCTTTATTCCTGGTTATTACTCAATTCTTTATGTTGGAATGCCTTAGGTCTCAGTCTTTGCATCTTTTCTATTTTTTATCATTCTTATTCTTTTGGTAGTCTGATGCAATATAATACCTTTAAATATGATCTATGTACTGGTGATTCACAAATTCATATTTTCTAATATTTATAGCTCAAACTTCTCCCCTGAATGACTAACTTAAATATCAAACTTCCAACTGACAGGCACCAAAATATAATCCCAAACTAATTCCTGCTCTGCCTGTCCTTCAAAACTTTGTCTTTCCTAAATCTTCTCTTGGTTAATGGTAACACCATTATTATAATTGCTCTGGCCTGAGACTATAAACTTCCAGAAGTAGTATGCTAGATTGATTATCATTTTTCAATTATCACTTGTTTAATGGTTCTTCATATTAGTACTTAAAAAAAAATTATTGATCACTTCACTTTATCCAGTTCTTTCAAGTAAGAGGCCTTCTATTTTTATAGTATCTAGGACCAAGAACATAATCCCCACAGTTTTGGGAACTAAAATTTAAGAGGGCTACCATTATCTGGAGGGCATTGAGAGGAAAGTGACCAGATATTGAGTGAAAGGAAAGCCTTTTTTTACAAGGAGTAGTTAAAGAAATTGAGGACTTATTTAACCTAGGGAAGAAAGAAATTGAATGTCATATCTGTTCTTAAATATTTTTAGAGTCCTTCATGTGGAAGGATGATTACCACTCTTCAACTGTCTATCTTGGTTTAGTTAAGCCATTAGAAATGTGACAGTGCTTTCTTCTTAGAATGGATGGACTCAATAATCAACCACTAGAAGAGCATGATATTGCAAGGCTTAGGCTATTTAGTTCCCAAGATTATATATATATCTATATATATATTGATTATCTATACCCACACACACACACACACTCTCTTTATATATATATGTATATATACACACACACATACACATAACAGAAAAAGAAAAGAACAGTATCTTGAGATGTTTCACAATCCTTTTTCTGTCCAGTCCTCTCAGGACAGAGGTTTTTTTTTTTTTTTTTTTTTCCCCTGCTTGAAATGTGTAAGTTTAAGGAAAGAGATCTTTCCCTAAAGGCTAAAAAACAAATTGGAATTGTATAGGATGTCTGTCACTTATGGTTTTGACTCTTTTGCCTATGCTTAAAAAAACCCCAATTATTTAATTTTTGACCTGGCAAGGAGAAGGGGTTCTTTCCCTGAGCTTTAGCTGAGAGTTTTATATTAAAAAAAACTTCTTTTAGAATCAATAGATCAAAGTTGCAGGGTGATAGATTTTTGACTTCCTATAAAAATGACTTTATCATTTTTAGGATGTGTTGCCCCTAGAGCAGTGTTTCTCAATCCTTGGATATAATGGAATCATGTGAGAAGGTTAAACAACTCTGATTTCTGGGTACTACCCCCAGAGATTCTGATTTCGTTTATCTGGGCTGTAGCTTCAGCATGGTGATTTTTAAACGCTCCCAATAGGTGTTCCATTGTGCAGCCAAAGTTATAAACTTCTTCTCCATAGATAGTTGACTTCTTTCCATTGCTGAGGTTAGGTGAGGGAGGATGAGAGTGGGGATAATGTTTTATGTACATGGTAGATGACCACTTGGGAGCACATGTTGCTGAAATAATTTAAACATTAAATAGTGATCGAATAGATAGCCTTTTATATGTTTCCTAACCTTGACATTCTATCACCTCGTGTCTACCCACCACAATGCACATACATGGAATCAAAGAAATCTGTGCAGAGATACGAATTCCAGTAAACTGTATAAATTAAGGTGATTTTGCTAGTATAGATGTATTCCTAGTTGCTGTCTCTGTGAGTGAACTATGCTTTTATCCTTACTGCTTTTCAATGCACATTGCACAGTTTTGTTACATTACATTATGCACAGCATCACTGAGTCAAAGTAAAGTTATTAGCATGCTAGAAGAAGCTTCTTAACCAGCTGTGAGGACTCATTAATATACATTATGATGTTAATAATACACGTGAATGTGTGTGAGTAGGTGGTAAGGGATAGAAATTTAAACCAAATTAAAAATGTGAGAGAGACTGAAGCTCATGGGAAATAAATGCTCATTGCCACCAGTCTCAATTATTTTTCATTTTTCAAGGTCAACTTGGCAATTTTTCACAACTTCTACCCACAAATGCCCTTCTTGATTGATTGACTCTTGTAGCTAGAAGCTCTCCTTACACCCAGGAGGCAAGCTTGCCTTTTTATCCATTAAAAAAAATCTAAATGCCACAGTAAAAAGAATACTGGGCTTCTGTTCATTTTTATTTGAAAATCAAAACACCATGCAAAGTAGTTATTTTTCATTTTAATCCACGATTTTTAAAAAAGAAGTTTAAATTATTTAAAAAATAATATCCAGAGGAAATTGTTAATTATTCTTACTGAACCTAAATAAAACCTTACTATAACTCTGCTAGGTAGGAATCTTCTAATTCTTCTTTCCCACTCAATAAAGCTATCTGATATGGTAAAAGAAAGAAAATCTTTTCTTCACCCTTCCTGTTGTAGAATGAAAAAAATATATCTACTGATTATTTATAACTGTGTAGGACTTTTTCTCATGAATATTTTTGTCCTAAAAAATTCAACCATAGCTTGAAAAATCAGGGTAATGATCAGAATTTTGTATGTAGAAGAGTTAAGAAATTCCAATAAATTCCTAATTGTCATATGATAAACAAAAAAAGACGTATATAAAGTTTGATAGAAGTGGGGGAGTATGATTAAGTGGGAGAGGGTAGGAACAAAGTGGGAGGTAGGGCCATTGGTAGGATAGGAAGACAACATTTCCAACATCATTTAACTCTAAATAGCATATAATGTATCAACCTCCTTTCTTAACTCTAATCTACAAATATCCCTTTTTTGTGGTCTAATATATGAGATGCAAAGAGTAAATATTCTCTTTTTCTCTAAACTTCAATAATATCTAAAGTGCAGTATGGAATGTAAACATGACAGAACACAAGAATTGGTCATAGCTTGACTGTCACCATGTAAGGGAGAAGAAAGGATACAAGAAGCAAGCTAGGTTTCTTGTATAAACAATCTAGTTGATTGAAGGCCCATTCACTGAAATGGGGAAGAGGAGTAGTTCAGTTCTGGACATCTATTTGAGATCCCTGAAAGACATCTAGATGGAGGTATTGAGTAGAAAGTAGACTTTGTGCATTTGGAGCTCAGAAAAGAGATCTGGGCTCCAGTTATCAACTTGTGTGTTATTGACAGTCTTGGGTTATTGATAGTCTTTAAAGCCATAGGACTAGAGATTATAGAATCTCCTAATTAGAATGTGCAGTTTAAAGAAAGAAGATCTAGAAAAAAAACCTGCAGAAGTCCAATTCCTTCTGGGAAGAGGAGAAGGGTTCACAAGGAGTGGCTAGAGAAAGACAACTAGGAGTGTGATCCACAGAAACCAAGCGATCCTCCTGCCTCAGCCTCCTAAGTAGGTGGGACTACAGGCACTCACCACAATGCCCAGATAATTTTTCTATTTTTTTTTTTTTTCAGTAGAGGTCTTGCTCTTGCTCAGGCTGGTCTCCCATCAAGGAATCCTCCTGTCCCAGACTCCCAGAGTGCTAGGATTACAGGTGTGAAGCACAGCACCAGGCCCTTACTTTACTTCTGAATCTTAGTTTGTTCAACTACTCCGCCTCCAAATATTATAAAAGCTCTCTAATTCACTCTTATTCCCTCCAGTCCATCCCTTTTCACTTTCTGTTTTTCTCTTCTTTTTCTTTTTCCTTTACTACCAAATTTCTTCAAATAGTAACTTGTGATAATTACCAATTCTTGCTCATATTCAATTTGTTCCTTAAATCCTTAGGAATCAGGAAAAGGAAAATGATCCAATGAAGGAAATGAAGGAAATCTCAGAGAAGTAGGAGGAAAATCAGCATGGAGCCATGCTGAGGAAGCTAAATATAGAAAATAATTTTAAAAAAGAGTTAAAACCAACCTTGATTCACTCATCTTTTTTTCATTGGCACTTGGAAAGAATAATTGATTATTCCTTCAACACAATCACAGGGCTCTGCTTACACCATTCACTTCATTACTCTCATAACAGTGATTTATAATTAGTTGTTTTCATGTCTGTCATCCCCCTATATCCGATTATTATTAGTTCTTCAAATTAGTATTTTTCTTCTTTTTTTTTTTGTTTGTTTTTCTCTCCTATGACTTCTAGCATTACACCTAGAACAAAATAGGCATATGGTACATGTTTGTTGAAAAAGTGAAGCATTTTATCTAATTTGTGGTTTAATTACATCTTCAAATTCAGGCCTGAAATTCTAGCATGAAGCGTGAATATTATGTATCAGTGTTCATTAGTTCAGCAAATATTTACTAAATATCTACCATGTGCCGGATTCTACTGTAACTGTCAGGGATATTACCATAAACAAAAGAGATGAAAATAGATTTTATAAGCTATTTTAAAAATCATAAAATAGACTCTATTTCTATTCTTGGTATTTTCCTCTTTTCCAATCCTGTACTATCAAAGGCTAAGGCCTTCATTAAGCCTGATATACATAAAGGAAATAGGACTCCTTTCTCACCATCTCCTTTGTTTTCCATAACCTGTGAACACGTTTTTTGTAAATACTACCCTGGTTCTTTAAACTTTTTCCTTTCTTGGAACTTTTTCCTTTCTTGGACTCTGGAAATCTCTGTAAGAGTTGATGAATTATAAATATGGTAACTATATTTTATATTAATAAATCAGGGCACATAGTCTTACAAAAGGTTTATTTTTTCTTTTTTGTAAACTAATTTATGTAAAGTCTTACAGGAGTGTTAAATTTAAATCTCATTTAATTATACATATAATAAATAACCTTTGTTGAAAAGTATACAATTACATGAAATTACAAAAAATTACAATTACAAAAAATTTAGCCAAGACATATATTATTTAATATGATACTTGCATTGTTACTTTCATCATTTGTTGTGAATTGATGGCATACTATTCCTCTCACATTGTCTGAAGAACTCAACTTGCTTAATACTTATTCTTTTCATTTTTTTCTCCAAATTTCTTGGCAAATTTCAGAGTACTTCATGTGGATTATTAGCAAAGATTTTACAATGCTAATGGCTGCCAATGGCTATTCCAACATCCAGAAGTTGTAATAAGAAAAAAAAAGAGAGAGAGAGAGAAAGAGAGAGAGAAACAAGCTGGTAAATAATTGAAGTTTAAACAGAGAGAGACTGTTTACATCATTTTCTTTCTGTTTGTGGGGGACTAATATTTTCATGTTGAACTTTTTTTAACATATTCAACCATTTTTTATCTATAAATACATTTCTCTTTGTCCTATTTTGCCAGCAAGTTCTCTTAAAAATATAACTTAAATCCTCAGCATTCATTAAACAGAAATATAACTAAGTTAATTGATTATTTTCCCAGATTTACTATACTAGGCCTCCCTAGCTGATCCTAGCCTAGCTTTATAGTTTCTTAGAAAATTTCCTTTCTAAATGACTAGGTAATAACTAACCTACAAATACCCAGCTACCTGCCATACAAGGTCAAAATCATAACAAACAGAATTTAATAGTTTTAATGTTCTTTTGTATAGTAAAATTAATTGATTCTTCTTACAAATCACTGATATTCATATAAGACTTTTGGCGTTGAAAAATAATAATATCGGACATTTATAGAGGGCTTCCTTATGTACCAGGCAGAGTATTAAGTGCCACATGAATTCTCTCAATCTCTACAATTCTTTGAGGTTGGTAATTTTATATTCCTTTTCTATACAACAAATTGAGGCCCAGAGAAATTAAGTAACTTTACCAACATCACACACTGAATAAGTGTCAGCCTTAAGCTGTCTGAAATCAGAGTTCCTGCTCTTAAGAATACTTGATTGTATACCGTTCTCCCTGTGGGTTTTGTCTCCCCAATTTGAAAATAGCATTATGAAAAACAGTGGTATTTGTTGAGGAACTGGATGTTCTTTAATGGTCTGGGAAAACAATGGTATAGAATATTTTACATAGGAACTGTTCCAGAAAATTCAATAGTCCAGACGTGCCCCCCCCAAAAAAAGAAGTGTACACATTTTAAGAGATTTTGTCAGAAATAAAATTGATCATTCCCCAAAAAGCATACAAATTGCAGGTAAAATGGATGTGAGTAGCATGTCTAGGTACACTTGACCAGTAACGATACCTTCAATTCAACTCCAAAAAGTGTAATACATAGATAACATCTCTTAACACGTGTATACGCTTTTTTTTGAAACCTCTGTAGTTGGTCTTTATAATTAAGGATTATTAGATATAATCGAAAACTATGCAAAAGAAAGTAATATTTTCAAATAAAGAAAAAATAAAGAAAAAATTAAAATTATGGCTAAGGATAGCAGAAAACTGGGAATAATGGGGAGAAAGGAATGAGGCTGAGAAAATTTGTTTTCTAACTGTAGAGAGCTAGAGGGAGAAAAACCCATAAATCACTCTGGCTGTTACTGAAAAAAATTCTTGTAAAGTTCCTCTGCTTGGCAAAGGTTAAGAGAATAATAATGTTTTGTCAGCTCAGGCTAGCCAAGGAACTGATTAGAACAGAAAGCTTATCCTGTGGCCAGTGAGGACCCACTTAAAGGGTTTTCTTTTCTTGGAGTCTGCAATTGGGGATACAAAAAGTCACTCATCCTTCTTCTCCTTCTCTTATGACTCTGTCTTTTGAACTTTTGCTTGTGGTAAAGCAAAGTCATGCTGATATCCTGGCTTATTCTTTACAATTCTAGTGTGCCAATTTTAGCAGACTTAATCATTAACATAGACAATTACAAAATTATAACATCCTAACCTTTTGTTAGCCATTATGAAAAATTAATTCAGTAATGGCATTATTAAATTTGTTATTGCCATCACAAAACCAAATACATATCCCTACTGGAACTGGTGGAATCTTTGTGAGTCACGATGAATTAAAATTTGAGGAAATAAGAGAGGCTGGGCCTAAAAAGGACTGTTTCTATTTGTCTCTATATTTTAAACCCAAGAAAAGCTGTTAATCCTTTTTAGTTTTTATCATCTAGATCAGGGTCAAATAGTCTATGGCTTATGACCTGAATCTTGGTCCCAAGTTCAGTTCAAATAACAAATTTCAAGGTTCACATCTCTACTTATTTTGTCAATTATTGCAAAAACTCTAACTAGTTTTAAACAGCTTTAAAATTATTTAAAAATTTCACTGTTTCCTATACAATTCTCCTTCTATAGCTCTTTCTATATTTCAGCTCTCCTTGTTCTTATTTTCTCATTCCTTCTCCAAAAAATATGCAACAAAACTATAATTTCTATTTTTGACAAATGTAAATGGAAGTTTGTGTCATCAATTTTTAAATTTAGAAGTTGAATGTACAGATTACTAAATTTCCTCTTTGATCTTAAAGTTCTATGAAAACTTTCATAGTTTATGCCTCCAAACCTAAATCATGAGCAGTCATGTTTTATCATGTCACATTTTCCTATTCTGTTCAGTTACTTATGAGTATCAAGTCTCATCATTTTAAAACTCCAACTGGATTCTGTCAACATCTGAACAACAAAAAAAGAACCATTATAGGTAGTTTGAGATTTCACTTTATAAAAGTTCATTGTGATGTGAGCTCTCCACAGAGGCCTAAGCTCTTACTGAGTTTTTCAATTTGTGCAACTTTTAAAAATAAACTTTAGAAGCTCGGCGCCCATAGCACAGTTCCAGCCACATACACCAAGGCTGGCAGGTTTGAACCTGGCCCTGGGCCAGCTAAACAACAATGACAGCTGCAACAAAAAATAGCCAGGTGTTGTGGCAGGCACCTGTAGTCCCAGCTACTTGGGAGGCTGAGGCAAGAGAATCGCTTAAGCCCAGGAGTTTGAGGCTGCCGTAAGCTGTGATGCCACAGCACTCTACTGAGGGCAACATAGTCAGACTCTTTCTCAAAATAAATAACTAAATAAATGAACTTTAGAATTAAGTATGAAGACATACTGTTTTGACATTAATATTTCCTAAAAAACAGAAATTTTGGCAAATATTTAGTAGAAAAGTATCTATAATACTACTAATAAGTATTAGGATTACTTAGTAATAATACTAAGTATTATTTTTATGTTAATAATACAAGGTGTCCCAAAAGTTGCCCCTAATGTCACCATTCATAGGGAAAATGAGAAATTATAGCTAAATGGACCTTTATTTACAAAATATTCATTATGAAAGTTTACAAAATAATTTCTACATTTTGGCCACTTCTTTGTAAAATTTTGTAATGAATATTTTGTAAATAAAGGTCCATTTTGGCATAATTTCCCATTTTCCCTATGGATAGTCACATCATTGAATATAATACTGACATTCGAAAATGATATGTCTGAAGAATATTTAATGAAATGGGAAATGCTTATAGTAAAACTTTTAGTTAAAAAAACTCAGAAATCAAAATAGCATATACTGGACACTTCCAGATTTTTTAAAAAATGTCCTGCCAAAGGTTGGACTAATACCTGTAATTCCAGCACTTTGTGAGACTGAGGCAGGAGGAGAGTTTGAGGCCAGGAGTTTGAGACCAGCCTAGGCAACATAGTGAGACTCTACAAAAAACTAAAAAAGTTAGCCAGGCATTATGGCACGTGTCTGTGTTTGCAGCTACTCTGAGTCTTGAGGCAAAAGGCTAACTTGAGCACAGGAATTCAAAATTGCAGTAAACTGTGATTTTGCCGTTGTTCTCCAGCCTGGGCCACAGAGTGAGTTCTGTCCTGAAAAGGACTAAAAATAGATGTATAGATTTTCTAAAGGTTCTATAATAAGCACACTTTACTTTTATAATCAGACATATGTAATATACACCTATAAATAGAAATACTAATAAAAATGTGATATCCAGAAACCTCTAAGTGGTAAAAGAATACTTCTTAGAATTTCTGTTTTTTTGCTTACTATAGACTACAGTTCATCTTTTTTGGCCAGTACCTACGTGGATATCCTTTTAATTACCTTTTCAATGAGGCTTTGTAGTGTTTAGGAAAAGATATTAACATCAGTGACCGTCAACTAAATAAATATGAAGACAGAATTTTGGATTGGAAAGAACTTTAAAGGTCATCTAGTCTAAATCCTCCTTCTCTCCTTCAATTTCAGCTGTAATCAACCCACAGATTCAAAGGAATTTTATATTAATAGCAATGGAAAATAAACACAAATCCAAACCAAATTACTACAAAACTATTTCACTAAAGTAAAAGAATAATGAAAATAATAATAGCAGTTTGCATTCTACAAATCACTTTTGCATACATAATCTCATTTGTTTCTTATACTAGCCTGTATTCATTCCTATATAAAAGGGAAAACTGAGACTTACAGTCTGAAAGCACTTGTTAGTGCTGCAGCTAGTAAACTTAGGTCTTTCTCAACATGAAATTGCCTTCTCTTACCACATCATAATATGATGGATGAATATGGGAAAATCTATTTTAGAATATGCACAAAGCTCTGATTTTAATTACATGTTTAATAGTAAATATTTGAGTTTTGCCCTAAAAGGGCAAAACTGTTTGCAATTCTGTTATTGATTGTGTGCTGAGCCATACTTTGTATGTTTTGGTTCTATCCTAATGACCCTGGCCTGTTTATCTGAAACCCATGACAGCTATGACATTATTTAATTAACCCTGTGGTTTCTCCTTTTGTGGCTCTGGACTAGGCTGAATAATGGATTTTAATGGTGATTGCTACTTCCTACCATATGATAGAAAGCTGACAATTATTAACCAATACCCTTCCTGAACGATGTGTAATAGGGTCAGAAAAATGTCAGATGAAGATTTAGGAAGGAAGAATTATTTCTAATCCTCTTGGAAAAATTTCCAGAAAGGATATAGATAGACTGCTTTTTCAACTGTGTTCTCTTAATGAAATTCTAACTCCTAGATTGGCAAACAATAAGAATAGTACTATAACTTGATTGAAGAGTCAGAAGCGGCTGATAAATTAGGTTTCTCACTCCAGGATCTAGAAGCTCAGAGCAAGCAGTCTGGAAATGTTCACACTCACTAAAGTAAACAATTGTCAGTCTGGCTATATGGTAAGCCTTGCTTCTTGCACTCTCTCTACTCAAATTCTTCTTCCAGCTGTTTTTATATTCACTGAGACTACAACCTGTTAAAGCAAATTAATATTGTCCTGATGCATCTAATTAGTTATTGGTAATTGATTTTCTTACATTTTGGTGGGGTACACACTGTGATTTTGTTAATATATTTCAAATCACACTGAGATTTCCTATAAGATAAAAATTTGTCATCCCCGAAGTCCTCTGCTTCTAGTATTTAGTGCCCACCAAATTCCCAACTGTCAGATATTTTCCAATTTTTCTGTTGTATTTGATTCTAATGCTTGGATTTCATCAAAATTAACTTTTCTAAAATTAACCATGTATACAATGGAATTTCTTTGATTTCTCAACAGAAAAGTACCAGCATGAGGAAAGAACCTTGGGATAAGATGTATATTAGGCTAGGCTGTTTCAAAACCTACTACATGTATGATATTAGGCTTATTACTTAACCTTTCTTTGCTTCAGGTTTTCACCTATAAAATGAGGTTATCCATTACTATCCTATGTACTTTTTTAAAGGATTAAATGAAAAACTAAATGTAAAGATTTTTGTACATTTTCAGCTCGTAGTAAATTTTCTCCTCAAAGAATGTTGAATTTGATGATCATGTTGTTGTGGACTGAATTACATGTTCCCAAAATTCATATGTTGAATCCTCAGTATCTCAGAATGTGACTATATTTGGAGATAGGTGTTTTTTTTTTGTTTGTTTGTTTTTATTTTGTTTTAGAGACATAGTCTCACTTTATCACCTTGATAGAGTGCTGTTGTATCCCAGCTTACAGCAACCTCCAACTCCTGGGTTTAAGCAATTGTCTTGCTTCAGCCTCCCAAGTAGCTGGGACTACAGGCGCCCACCATAATGCCCAGCTATTTTTTTGTTGTAGTTTGGCTAGGGCCAGGTTCGAATCCACCACCCTCAGTATATGGGGCTGGCACCCTACCCACTGAGCCACAGGCGCCTCCTGGAGATAGGGTTTTTAAAGAGGTGATTAAGTTACAATGAGGGTAGTAGGGTGGGTCCTGATCCAATAAGACTGGTAGCCTTGTAAGAAGTAGAAATTTGGGCACAAGGAAAGGCACCAGAAATTTGAACCCACAGAGAAAAGACCAAAGAAGGCCACAGAGAGGAGGCCAGCCGCAAACCATTGAGAGAGGCCTGAGAAGAAACTAAACCTGCTGACTCCTCCATATTGGACCTCTAGCCTCCAAAACTGTGATAAAATATGTGTCTTTTGTTTAAGCCACTCAGTCTGTAGTATTTTGTTATGGCAATTTCAGAAGACTAATACACGTATATTCACTATTTCAGAAGAACTGATCCTCTACTTTTTTATTATTCATTTCTATTTAATCTTCTAATTAGTAATAAGGTGGTGATTAGATTATGATTTGGAAGTTAGACAACCTCTGATTTGAAGACTGGATTAACTATTTAAGTGACCTTAGGTGAATTTCTTAAATATTTCTGAGCCTCAAATTGTCTCATCTGTAAAACGGGGACATATCTCATAGAATTATGATAAGGATCACATTAAAAGAGATGTGACATTCATAGCAGTGTTTAGCATACAGGTACTAAATAAATAACTGGTAGAGTTTAATATTATCTTTATATACAATGGGCCATTGACATTTGTTTTGTCAATTTGTCTTAGTTTTCTCCAACCCTAGCCAGTTAAGCAAATTTTCATCTCTGTGTGAAGTGCCATACATGTTTATACTTTCTACGATTATTTGATTATTTGGGGGGTGTGAAAAGGCAGCTTCTGTTAGGTTCATTGTTAGCTTAAATTCAAAATCACAAGCCCTTCAATTATAATATATTTTCAACATATATCATAAAAATCCTTCCAATGTATTACATTTATTTAAATGATTTGATGATTTTGCTCCAAGGACTAAGCTTAGACATTTTTTTCTTTCTTGCAATTTTTAATATTTGTCATTTTAGGAAGAAATCACGGTTTATGAGGAAACTCTACCTCAGAAATTCCTCTTCATGAGGTATTCCAATTTGCAATAGAATGATTATCACTAGACCCAACTCTAAAGTTTCCAATCTGTGGGCTGCATGCAGATTATTTATGGCCTTTTTTGCTTATCTCTGGTGTCAAACACAGGCAAAAGTATGCACAGATTTTTTTTTTTGTTCATCTGCTATTGTTAGTGTTTGTGCATCTAATGTGTGGCTCAAGACAATTTTTATTCTTCCAATGTATGGTAGAAAGGAAAAATGGTTGGACACTCCATTTTATAAGATACATTTTGTGGTTTGGTCTCATTCCTGTTACCAGATGTCTTATAAAAAAAATCTTATTGCTTTTTAATTAATTATGGATGAAATGTGCTTCCATTGATATTTCATTATGCTTCTTTCACCTAGTAAGATACAACTGTTTCTGCTGGCCCTTCACACATGCAATGCACTCTATCTCTTGTTCCTTTCTATTCATTGCTTAGTCAACAAATTGGCATCCTCTGTCCACAGGACTTCTGTCCTTCTGTCTCTTGCTCTGATTGCAGTTATGTTAAGATTTTTACTTGCTGTATTTATTCAAGGTGATATTTCCTGGACACTTACCATACCTTATACATTGTACTATCAACTGTGGAAGACCAAAATATTTAAAATAGTCCTAAAGAGTTCGCAGTCAAAGCATCCTAATGATCATTTTTTAAGGCTTCTAATATTTCTTATATTTCATTGTAAGTATTTATTGACTAACTTGGATTTTCTTACAATTCCAATACTATTTATTGTTCCATGGGAAGAGATAATCTACTCTTGTCACCTCTTTTTAACTCAAGCAGTCCATTGAATTCTGTCCAGCATTCTCAAAAAGAATCTCTGCCAATCTGCTTTGTGTGTTTTTTCTTTCTCAGCTCTCCCCAATTTTTAGAATAAAAATTGCCAAAAGTTTGTGATAATATGGTGCTACTGATGGGTGGTTTGAGGGGTTTGTTTGCAAACATTACATCTCATTTTGCTATACTGGGTTATTTTCTTTCTTTCTTTCTTTCTTTTTTTTTAGTTTTTGGTCAGGGCTGGGTTTGAACCCGCTACCTCCGGCATATGGGGCTAGTGCCCTATTCCTTGGAGCCACAGGTGCCGCCCTCTTTCTTCGTTTTCAATCAAATGACCAAACCACCACTTGCTATAGGCTTGTTTTCATGTTTTGGACAACTGAGGAGTTGCAGACAGATTTACTGATAAAGAGAAGAAGGGCACCTAAATCTTTGTAATTCCTAGTCCACAAAGAGAGCACCCCTCCTACACATACTTAAAAACAAAAGCCAATCATAAAAAAAGGAACTCTTGATTTAATTGGCACCCAGGGGCCAGGAAGAAGAGAAGAAAAAAATGTAGGAAAAACAGGTAAGAATAAACATACCTGCTGTTAGGAATCCAATATAAAATTTGGAACCCTATCAAGTTTACACCAGAAACAGATTTGTTTTCACCCTTATTTTTACCACTCCCAAACATGATATAATTGGGTACCATCTCATACATCTTTAATAACCATTAGTAAACCAACTGTTCAAAACCCTTTAAGTGCCTATTCTAAGTGAAATATTGTGTGAAGTGCTAAGCAAGCTAAGAAAAATCACACAATTCCATGCATGTCTTCAAGAAAGCTACTGTGTAGCTCTGGCAATGAGAGACTATCAGTCAGTACAGAGAACCAAGAAAGGAGTAACGAAAATATTAAGTACCGAAAAATCCAAAACCAGAAAGTGAGCATTGAGCTGGGATCTGAAAAACTGAGCTTGATTCCATTTTCACTATTTCCTTGCTAATTGCCTGAACAAGTAATTTCTCTCCTTTAAGTCTCTGGCTTTCTCCTTCCTACTCTCTCCAGAGGAGGGGGTAGGAGAAGGGAGTACAGAAGAAGAAAAAAAAAGGTCATTTTTACATCTGTAAGATGTAAGACAATATTTGGAATAATTACTAATGACGTTGTGATGCCAAAATTGAAGTCTATAGTTAGGTATGGCCCCCCTGAGCTGCCCTTCATTTTTGTAGACAAAGACATCTGGATCAGGATTTCCCCCAATTTAACAGCAAGTGAGGACGCAGAACCAAATCTTCCGATCCTGATGCACGTTTTTCTTTTGCACCAAATAGTGAATCTTTCAAATTGACTATTGTGACTCACGGAAGAAGTTTAAAATATAATCTTGACAAAGTTTATTAAGTGAGAAAAATGTTTCTTTGAAAATATTAAATAAATACCTTTGTATATGTAAAGATGAAGGGAGTAATTCTACTTATTAGAGAGAACAAGGTGAGCAATCAATTCCTTAGGATATGTAAGGCTATATATTCCAAATCTTCTGAATACAATTCCGTCTGGCAGAGGTTAAGTCATAACAGTTTTTATGGGGTTAATCACAGATACAACTTGAGTGCAAGGAGCAGGGCAGTGAGGGAGCCCAATTGATGCGCCTGGAGAGCATGGAAAGCTTCAACACACCTGCTCAACTCACAATATTTCCCAGAGCTATACCCAAGAAAATCCTGCAACCTCAGACTCAGGTGTCCAAGTTCGCACGCTTACAGGCATTCTATTGATTCACACTAGCGTCCTTCAACAGGTAGCGCCAATTACAGCCCCCAGAGCAAGACCTCCACTGTGTACTGGCCAATACCGCTGTCAATCAAATACCTCACCTACTTTTCTAAATATTCCCCTCCCCTTTTCATTGGCTTTACCTTTGGCCTATCAGCAAATTTCTTCCGCGCCTGGATAACCACGGAGTTTGGTTCTACCTGGTGTAGGATTGGTGCCGAAGCTACTCCCGCCCTTTGACATCCCCATGCACTCCGCCCCTTTAACAGCCCCACAAGGCATAGGCAGGAGGGGCGGGGCGAGTGAGGAGCCGGTTAGGGGCGGGGCTTGCCTCCCACGGCGGGAGGGTGGAGCTTGCCCGCTCTGTTAGGACCTCGGAGAGCGCCAGGCGCCGAGACCAGAGGAACTGGAGAAGCATCCGGAGCCCGGCTGGACCGACGCCGGCGAGCCCGCCTCTCTCCCCGCGGTTGGCTTCCCGGGCTGGCAGGCAGTCGGTGGCGTCTGAGGAAGGTGCCTAAGTCCGGGGACTGACAGTCATCCCTCTGGGACGCCGACGCCGCGGTCCAGCTTTTGCTCCCTCACACCTGTGTGTGTGCGTGTGACGACCCGCGCGCGAGTGTTTCTATGAGGGTGTTTGTGTGCGTTCCAGCTGGGCGCGCGAACGTCTGTGTGAGGGTGTTTGTGTGTTCACGCGTCCGCGGACGAGAGCCCCGCGCCTCGGCGCTCGGTCCGGGGGAGGGACAGCTGAAGAGGCGGCTGTGCGCGCCCAGCGGGCTGAGGCGGGACTCGGGCCGCAGCCGTCGCTGCCGCCGCCTCAAGTCCCTCGAGAGCTGCCGCCGCGCTGCGGGGAGAGCGGCCTCAGCGGACAGAGGAGGAAGGAGGAGGACGGGAGATGGGGAGACGGAGATCGGAGGGGGGAGGATGAAGTAGAGGGACAAGTAGAGGCAGCTGGCGTCGCCGCTCGCCCCTCCGGTCGGCTGTGCCTGTGGGCCACTGGCAGGTGTTTTCAGGTCCCGGCTGTTAGGGGTGGGGAATAAAGGCCTCTCCCCCATTTCCTATTGAGGAAAAAGGGTGCACTGAAGATGATGTGGGGAGAGCCCGGGAGGTGGTGGCAGAGTAAATACCGGCTCCCTCCAACATTGTTTTTCTGAAAATAAAATATTCTGAGCTGAGTGTTTAGAAGGAAGGCCCTCCCTTAAGAGGAGAGAGTGTTGGTCTGTTGGACTCTGGTTTGATTGTATAATAATGATGATATAATGTTAATGACGATGATGACACTGCCTTTTATTTTTACCCCAGTGCTGATAAAGCGTAGCTACAGCTGGGACTGCTAGAAAAGCTGATCTATCAGGAGAGAATACTGTTGCTTTTGGAGTTATGTTTTATTTATCTATTTTTTTTAAGGATACGCTTTTTAAGAGTTAAAATTTGACTAATGAAGACTGACTCTTTTTTTCCGGTCGGTTATAGCCAATGCTCATAAAATTGGGACTGTTACTGCCTTGATTAATGAAAAGATAAAGGCTTTTGCTCAGGTATAATTTCATGTATTAAGTCACCCCCTTCCTTGTTCTTTGAATTTCTCGACAGTGTTTAAAATGAAGAAGTTTAATTTCCGAAAAGTTTTGGATGGTCTAACTGCCTCCACCCCTGGCAGTGGTAGCAGCAGTGGCAGTAACAGTGGTGGTGGGGCTGGAAGTGGTTCTGTACATCCAGGAGGGACTGCGGGGGTTCTCAGAGAGGAGATCCAGGAAACCTTGACTTCAGAGTATTTCCAGATTTGCAAGGTAAGTTTTGAATTGGCATAAGGCCTATTCTTTCTTTATTACACTGTTGTGGGGAGACAAAGGGGAAAAACACACCAGAGACTAGAAATGGTTGAGATGCCAGCATCAAAGTCTGGTGCAGAAAAAGCCTGTGGATAGGTCAGTTTGAATTAATAAAGATATTTTGGGCATCAACTCAGCGTCATCTTAAAAAGCAACGATAGTTTAAAGGGGAAATAAGCACGTATAAAAAGTAGAATTTGCAAGCATTCCAATAGTGGACAAAATTTTTTAATATGTGTAAGTAGAAAACTTAAGGAGAAAATAGTCATTTGGTTTCCAGGATTGTCATTCAGGAGAAGTTGTTATTTCACTGTTCAATATATAAAGTAACTAAAGTTATTAGTGTGTTTCTAGAATTAAGTAGATAAATGTCTACTTAAAAGGGTCCAATGGCATTGATTTAAATTTTTGAATAAGAACACTCTCAGATTGATTCTCAAACCCTTCATAAATACATATACAAATGCACAGGCTTAATACTTGGAATAACTTGTAATACTTGTAAGAACTCAAAAACAGCCAGTGTTCTGCTTTAGTAAGAAAGAAAACATTTTAGGTAATTATACTTTGATGTTGAACTTGTAATGAATAAGCAGACAGTTTCTCATGAGGAGGGAAGATGAGAATTTAGAAAACAAGCATTGTGTTTATGCATAGAGATATTGTTATACTTTCTGACTTAAGTGATTTATAATTTTTATTGTGCATTTTCTGGGTTGCCTTGGAATGTGCTTTTGACATATACCCAATAAAAAAGCTACTAAGTCATTCATGTGATACAAATGAATATAGATTTATAAATATGTTTGACTAAGAAGAAATGGAAAACTTGTGAAATCACAGAAATTAAGTATGAACTATTTTGACACTTTAACAAAAGTTCTAAAAAATTATTAAATGTTTTTGTAGTAAATGATGTATAATAACTTTCAATCGTAGCCTTAGCCTCTATCTAGCAGGATCATTATAAAAACATTAAATCTATAGTTATTAGTTTATATAAAAGCAAGTTTAGGTTTGATAAATAGATTAAATTTTAACCTACCCTGTGAAATTTGTATACAGTAGTGATTTTTTTTTTTTTTCCTCAATGAGAAACAGATATTCTGTAAGATTAGGGGAGGGCTTAATAGTAGTCAGGAGATGAATGTGTAAAAGGGCCCTGGAGGCAAAATTTGACCTGCTAGGCATGGAAATTTTGCCCTGACTTTTAAATCTTTGACATATTGCTATTTTCATTCTCAGATTCTGGAAAAAATTTCCAAATTCAGTTTGTAGATGTGATAATGATACAGGAGAATTTTAGTGGATGTAAAGTTGGTATAGAAAAGATACTGAAGCAGAATGGCATTGTGCTGTTGAGGTTATAAAGCTGGTAGAGAAGTTTTAAATACAAAAATTTAATTTTTCATGGAAATGGGTAAATGCAAAAGAAGAAAATGGACTATGTAGTCATTTTTCTATTTATTTATACAAGAGATAGTCATGGGACATGGCAGAAGTTAAACATATACTACTTTAAAAACATATTGCATAGTAGGAAGAGTATTACCCTAGGAAACAGATAATTTGTGTTTTATTTAAAGCTCTGAGACTTGGCAGCCATATAATCATAGGCAAGTTATTATCTTCCTTGAGCCTTGATTTCTACCCTTGCAGGATAGAAATAAGTGTTTCTACTCTCCTTAACTAAAAAAAAAAATATTGGGAAGTATAGACAAGACAATAAAATGATGGCAATGTATAAATGGAAAGAGTAATAAAACGTATATATTATTTTAAAGTTTTTGAAATCACCTGTTCTTAGTAGAATGAAAATAACCAGTGGGTTATAATAATATTAGGTTATGATTTTCAAAAAAATTATAGGGAAACATAGCTATGTAATCTGTGTACTAATAGCATTGAAGTATTACTAAATACAGACAATATTATAAGCTAATATTACCTATGGTATCTTTGGCTAGGAATAGTAGTTAGTTTTAAAAAGTGGTTATATGACTATATTATAGATTACCTGGTCTATGTAAAAATGGATTAAAGAAATTCCAAAATTAGAACTGTTACTGAAATAGGGACTTTATCTAGACTCACTGATTAAATGTGCAAAGAACATTCTATTCTGAGTACTAAGGAGTTGGCACCTTCTATGTATTTTTACGTTATTGACATGGCAGAATTAAAAACTCTGCTCTTTTATAAACTATCCTCCTCTTTATTATCTGATCAGTCATCAAATCTTATCTATTCTTGTGCCTTGCTATTTCTGAAATTTGTGCCTTTTTCCATTCCACCAGTACTTATTCATTCTATTATTTTCTCATTGGTATCTTGAACTCACTTCCTAATTGATCTCCTCACTTCTTGTTTTACCTTATAATATTTCAGCTTGTTCTAATGATGGTTATTTTCAAACACAATGTTAATTATATCATTATAATGCCAAAATTCTTATAGATTGCTCTAGAGCAGTAATGCTCTTTAAACAAAAGTCTTATGTGAAACTCTAGCAGATAGCATCTATTAAAACAAATAAATATGATAGTTTATTGGCATATATTTGTTTTATAAATTATAAAATAAATTATACAGCCAATCAATTATAATTTTACATTTGTTTTTTATTATACAATATCATCCATATATAGGTAGTAGAATATTAGTCTTAAAAAGTTAAATTATAAAGCTACATAATCATAAAACCTTCATAATCAATGATACACACCACACACACACACAAAGTGATCAGAACATCAGAAATGGCAGAAGCAGCTTTGGTTCAAGGTCAGCAAAAAACAAGTTAATTCATCAGGTTACTGTAATCTGTTTTAAGTACACTATGTATGCATTTGAGTGCTCCTTTTGTTCAGGTATTTATGAAATATATGAACTGTCTTTCCTGAACTTGAATTCTATGAAACATATTTTGAAATCACTGCTATATACAATGAATTTCAAACTGCGTGACTTGATATGTATATAGTTCCTTTTAGGAGTGAACTTCCATTATCATTTCCCTGATTCCCTAGTAATACAACATTACCCAAAAGCACCATATTTTCTCACTTTTAAATACTTTTACTCAGAACAGAACGCCTTTTCCATCTTTCATGTAACTGGAGAACTTCCAGTTACTGTTTACCTCATAGTTCAAACATCACCTCCATGAGACCAACTCTTGACTACTGCCTTCTCATCTATCCACCAGGGTTATTTTTTCCCCTCTTGTCTGTTTTCCTATATCACCTAGCATATACCTATAGTGTGGATTTAGCACCTTCTTGTAATTAAAAATATTTTTAAAAAATCTCTCACTGACTTTATACTATGAACTCTTTGAGAAGCAAATATATATTTTTGCTTTTTTTTTTTGTTATCATTACATGTCCACTACTTAGCAGGCTAATTGTTCTCAACTATGGCCATTTAAGAGAGATTTTCAATATGACTTGAGTCTTAGAGGATCAGAATCTCTAGGGTTGGGTCCTAGGCCCTTGCATTTTTTTTAAAAAGGCCCTGTGGGAGATTCTGATAGTCAATGTTGAGAACCATTATACATAATAGGCACTCAACATACTTTTTAAATGAATGAAGCATATATACAAGGTTGGTTGATTAATTGAATGCAGTTTAAAATAGAAAGCTATTAATGATATATGTCAAACATTTAAATATACATCCTTTTACAAATCACTTGGTAAATGACCAAGATTTTTGTTGCATATTGATTCTCTGTTCTGAGTTCTGTATGAACTGCTCTTTCATAAGGCAACCCACATTCATATGTACAATTTTCAGTTTTGGTTTATATAGAGTAAGAATTTACATGCTTTTGAGGCAAACCAAATGTCAAATTCTCTAGATTATACAGACAGTCATGTATTTAACAATAAGAAATGCATTGTCAGGCAATTCTATCATTGTGTCAACATTACAGAGTATAATTACACACACCATGCTGTTGTATTGAATACTTAGACAATTGTAACACAATGGCAAGTATTTGTGTAACTAAATCTATATAAATATAGAGAAGGTACAGTAAAAATACAGTATAAAAGATAAAAAGTGATACACCTGTTTAGGGTACTTAGAATGAGTGGAGCATGCGGGACTGGAAGTTGCTTTGAGTGAGTCAGGGAATGAGTGGTGAGTGACTATGAAGGCCTAGACCATTACTGTACACTTTTATACAATGGGCAGTGCAGAAGCTTTGTTTACATAAACAGCACCACAAACACATGAGTAATGCATTGTACTACATTCCTATAGTGTCACTGGGTGATAGGAAGTTTTCAGGTACATTATAATCTCATGGAACTATCATTATATATGCAGTCCACCATTGAATGTCATCACATGGTGCATGATTGTATGTATTATATACGTATTTTTTTATCCCTGTAGTTAACTGACCCACACCTAATTAGGCTGGGAGCAGGAGAATGGGTATTTTATTTATTTATTTATTTACTTTTGATTGTTTTTGTTTTTTTGTAAGTACACTCTTATGAATGTGGGCATTTTAGCTAGAGAGTATTTTACTAGTTTTATGCATTCAGTGAACCATTTATATCCATCTGTATGTTTTATTATGCAAAGAGAATGGAGAGTTTTACTTTAGCTAGGAAATTCATTAAGTTAAAATTAGTTTAGAAAGCTACATCTGTAAGATATCCCATTTGACCTATACAGTAGCCAAGAGGCAAGGCAAAGAATATGTTAATATTTTAATTTTCCTGATAAGTCATTTTTAGGCCAGAGAATTTAAGTGGTATCCTAGGTCTTCACATTGGTAAGAGACATAGCTTTAACACTCTGTTCTTCAATTCTTAAATCTGTTTTTTTTTTCTTGCTTCATCTGTCTTATTTTTTAGAAAAAGTAGTATGATAAATTTCTCAAGAAACATAGATATTTTGAGAAGGTCAAGATTATTCTATTTACTCTTCCTTCAAACTATATCCCCAAAATGATTACATTTCTTTTCCTCCACCACTGCTACCCTGAACCAAGCCTCCAATATCTCTTGCCTGGACTACTACTCTATAGCCGAAGTGTTCTCCTTGCTTTTACTCGGGCTTTAACTACAGTCTTAATATGTAGAAGAATTCTTTTACAATTCATATCATATTTCATTCCTGTTCAAAACTCTCCCATGGCTCACATTTTTCTTAAAAATAAAATCATAAGTCCTATTACATCTTACAAAGCCCTAAATGATTTGGCCCTTGAAGACTTTCTTTTCTTTTTTTTTTTTTTTTATTATAGATAAAAATATGCACCATAGATGTGGCCCAACTCATCACCCTCCCTCCACCCAAACCTCCCCCCTCCCTTCCCCTTCCTTGGTCCTTTCCTCATAGTCTTGTGGTATAGTTGGGTCATAGCCTTC
>CAUYPK010095629.1:0-30000 GCA_963574355.1 Loris lydekkerianus | reverse complement strand
CAGATCCTTATTTGAAATCCTCTCTCTTCCTCCCACGTGGCTGAGAAGAGAAGTGACCTGGGTGGGTCACTGCATTGCCAACCCATCAAGAAAAGCCTGAGGTGGGTGGGAAAGTCTGGGTCTGCTGTGAAACTTAAAATCTCTGTCCTGAGAAATGCAAATCAAAACTACTTTGAGATATCACCTAACCCCAGTAAGAGTAGCCCACATAACAAAATCCCAAAACCAGAGATGTTGGTGTGGATGTGGAGAAAAGGGCACACTTCTACACTACTGGTGGGAATGCACACTAATACGTTCCTTCTGGAAGGATGTTTGGAGAATACTTAGAGACCTAAAAATAGACCTGCCACTCAATCCTATAATTCCTCTAGTAGGTTTATACCCAGAAGACCAAAAGTCACAATATAACAGAGACATCTGTACCAGAATGTTTATTGCAGCCCAATTCATAATTGCTAAGTCATGGTAGAAGCCCAAGTGCCCATTGACCCAGGAATGGACTAGCAAATTGTGGTACATGTATATTATGGAATATTATGCAGCCTTAAAGAAAGATGGAGACTTTACTTCTTTCATATTTACATGGTTGGAGCTGGAACATATTCTGCTTAGCAAAGTATCTTAGGAATGGAAGAAAGAAGGGGAAGGGAGGGGGGAGGTTTTGATGGAAGGAAGGTAATGGGTGAGGCCACATCTATGGTACATCTTAGAATGGGTACAGGTGATTGCACTAATGTACACAGCTATGATTCAACAATAAAAAATAAATAAATATTTGGGAGTATACCTAACAAAGGACGTGAAAGATCTCTACAAAGAGAACTATGAAACTTTAAGAAAAGAAATAGCTGAAGATGTTAACAAATGGAAAAACATGGGTACAGGCGAAACTTACTAAAGGCAGAATACAAATATCTACATACAATAACTAAGAAAATGCCATGAAGTCTACGTTGAACAGTTTGATGAGAATATTTCAGATTGCATATGAAACCAGCACATTGTACCCCTTGATTACACTAATGTACACAGCTATGATTTAACAATTAAAAAAAAAAAAAGAAAGAAAACTACAGACCAATTTCCCTTATGAATATAGATGCAAAAATTCTCAACAAAATACTAACAAACCAAATTCAACAACACATCAAAAAGACTATTCACCATGATCAAATGGGTTTCATCTCAGGAATACAAGGATGGTTCAACATATGCAAATCAACAAATGTGATTCACTGCATAGTAGAAACATAACTCAAAATTATAAAAACCATGTATGACAAACCCACAGCCAACATCATACTAAAAGGGGAAAAGTTAAAGGAATTCCCTCTAAGAACTAGAACAAGATAAAGGTTTCCACTTGGGCTTAAGCAATTCTTTTGCCTTAGCCTCCCAAGTAGCTGGAACTTATAGGTGCCCATCACAATGCCCGGCTGTTTTTTTTTATTTTTGTTGTTGTTGTTGTTGCAGTTATTATTTTAGCTGGCCCGGACTGGGTTCGAACCCACCAGCCTTCGTGTATGTGGCCAGGACCCTAGCCACTGAGTACGGGCACTGCCAAATATGTTTCTTGGAGACAACAAACACTTGGGTTGTGTTTTGTCACCCTTTTTGCCAGGCTATATCTTTTTAGTGGGGCAGCATTCATATTGTTCACATTGAGTGTTAGTAATGATAGATAAGATACTATTCTTTTCATTTGGTACCTTATTGTTTTGTTTCCCCTTGTGTGCTATTGTTTTATAAGAGCTGTGAGCTTTAACTTTGAGCTATTTTTATACTGGTTATTACCCATTGTGTTGTTCCATGTATAAAGTACTTTAAAGATTTGGGGGGGGGGTCTAGTGGTTATAAATTCTCTTAGTATTTTCTTATCTGGAAAGATCTTTATCTCTCCATCACTTATGCAACTTAGTTTTGCAGTATACAAAATTCTTGGATACTAGCTGCTCTTTTTAAGAAGATTAAAAATGGGGGCTCTAATCTCTTCTGGCTTACAAGGTCTCTGTTGAGAAGTCTACCATTAGCCTGATGAGTCATTATTGCTTCCATCTTGCATCCTGTAGAATTTTCTCCTTCATTTTTACATTTAAAGAAAAAAAAAAACTCATCTAAAAATAGTTGCCACTTAATAAACTAATGGAGAACTGGATATCTTGATATTATCTGAGGGAACCTTCATTTGGCATACCTTATATGTATGGAATAACATTGACCCCCCAACAGTCAATATTGCATGCAAAACAAATTTAATCTGCTTGCTTCTTCTTTGTACGTGTACATGCATGCATTTCCATGACCTTACAACACACTTCTTAAAGTCATACTTATAATGTTTATTTAGGGAGAAAATGAATCCCCTGCATTGCATTATATGCAACACTTGCAAGGACAGCTCCAATTCTGTATTTAAATGGGTCATTCATGTAAAGTTTTTCCTGGTCGCAGTCTCTGCTGGCCTACCTTCACAGTCAATATCCCTTCGCCATTTGAGCTCCATCTGTAACTCAGTCTTCTGATTCCACACTCTTGGATTTGATACTGTCACCCTTATTACCAGTTTGACCCTCAATCTTTTCACTTCTGCCTCAGTTATGAAAACTTGTGCCTAGAGACTGCCTTGTACGCCTTCAGCACTGCATCTCTGAATCTAGAATCTTGTCCTACTTTTGGCAATAGCACATTCTCCCTGTCTCAAACTGGCATCCATCCTACAAATAAGACAGATGAAAGACTGCTCTGATATTTCATGTCTGCCCAAACTTTCTAGAATTGCCTCATTGGTGCTGTAGAACCATCTTCTGTCTGCCTGCTGGAAGAAAGAAAGAATTATTCACCCTGAAGAAAGGAAAATAAAAGAGATAAGCAACAGTAATTTCTCTTATTTAGGACCCTCATTCCTATTAGTTCTTTGGAACAGAAGCCAGGCTTCCATTAGCAGAGATTTATTGAGTACCAACTATGTACCAGGCAAGGTAGCAAGAGCCAAAAATAGAGATATAGTCCGTGCTTAAAGTTACCACCAAGTACATCACTATGTTAGGAGATTTAAGCATGTGAGTGAGGCATATGTTGTCTAGAGCCTTCAATGTGTGCAAACTTATCATTCACATGCAGGAAAGAGCCTGGACTTGTAATCACAAGTGTTGGACTTCACTTCCAGGCCTATTATTTATTTTCCATACAAACCCAGGCAAATTTCTCACCCCATTAAAGCCTTAATTCTTTACTTAACAGGGATTAAGTAAAACCTGCCCTTGAGGCTACTCCATGAGGTGGGAGTAAGTACCAAATGACTTATTGGAGGCAAAATTACCTATCTTCATTGTCACTCCTGTGCAGTGCTCTAGCATACCTTAAGTGACTAAATCATCCTACTTCGCCTGGGACTTTCAAGGTTTCAGTGACAGACACAGGCTTAGAAACCTCTTCAGTCCCAGACCAACCAAGATGATTGGTTAGTGGCACCTAGTCTGACTAGAAGAGCTATATGGTCCCTACTGGACAAAATGCTGTTTTTACATTTTATCAAGTGTACAATTCAGTGTTTTTTTAGTATATTCACAATGTCGTACACCCGTCAAACTATCTAATCCTATACATTCTCTTCACTCAAATTAGACATCCCATTTAATCCTGCAGTCCCATTACTAAGGATTTACCCAGAAGAAAAAATACCATTTTATCACAAGGACATTTGCACTAGACTGTTCATCACAGCTCAATTTACAATTGCCAAAATGTGGAAACAACCTGAATGCCCACCAACACAGGAATGGATTAACAAGCTGTGGAAGATATATACCAGGGTATACTATTCAGCCATTAAAAAAATGGAGACTTTACAACTTTTGTATTAACCTGGATAGAGTTGGAACACATTCTTCTTAGTAAAGTATCACAAGAATGGAGAAGCAAGAATCTAACGTACTCAATTCTGATATGAAGACAGTAGATGATCTAATACATACCCATAAAAGAGAAAAACCCAAATCAATTAAAAGTGGAGGGTGGGGGAATGAGGGAGTGGGGAAAGGAAAGGGGGGGTGTGTGCTCCCACTTAATGGCACAATGTTAGGGTGCTTGGCATATCTCTGGGAGGTGGGACATAATTATAAGAAGGACTCTACCTAACACATGCAAACATTGTAACCTAACTCTTTGTACCCTCAAATTAACCTAAAACAATACAAAAGGTAGATATTCACAAAAAAATTCCTCCTCCCAGTTACCATATGATCCAGAAATTCTATTCCAAGGTATATGAGCAAAAGAAATAAAAACATAGATCTACACAAAAACTTGTACATGAATGTTTATAGCAGCTTATTCATAATGGTCAAAAAGTAGAAAGAACTCAAATCAATGATGCAATCAACTGAGGAGTGGGTAAAGAATGTTGGAATATTATAATTATATATGAAATATTATTCAGTCATTTAAAAAGAATGAAGTACTGATACCTGCTATCACATAGACAAACCTTGAAAATTTTACAATAAATGAAAGATGCCAGACACAAAAGGTCATGTGTTATCTGAATCCATTCATACAAAATGTCCAGAATAGGAGAAAATGCATGGAGATAGGAAATAGATTAGTGTTTGTTTAGGGCTGAGGAACTGGGGAGATTGATGATTAAGGACATAAGATTTCTTTTGGGAGTGATGAAGATTTTCTAAATTTCATTTTGGCGGTGGCTCTACAATTTTGTTAATATGTTAAAAACCACTGAATCCTACTCTTTAAAAGGGTAAATTATATGGATGCATGTTCACATACTATACATCATATCTCAATAAGCTATTATAAAAAAAAATTCTTCCTTTCTTTGCTTTTTAACCCACCCTCCTTAAACCCAGTTAGATTGCTTGTCGTCTCTATTAGGTTGGGTTCCTTCCCATATGGCCTCTCAATCCTTTGTGCAAATAAAACTCCACTGGACTTTCCAAACATCCCTGTGCATTTCTGAACTTGCAACAAGCCTGCCTCTTATGCTGACCTCTAGGATTTGAGCTACAAATTTTGTTGATATGGAACAGTGTTTGAACTATAGCTTTAGTTTAAAAAGAAATTCGCATCTGAGAGCCTTGAATTCTGCCTTTTCATCTCTGTGATTGCTGATAAGTGAGGGAATTTTTTTTTTCTTTGAGAAAAAGTCTCACTCTGTCACCCTGGGTAGAGTGCCATGGCCTCATCATAGTTCACAGCAACCTCAAACTCTTGGGTTCAAGCAATTCTCCTGCCTCAGCCTCCCAAGTAGCTGGGATTATAGATGCCCACCCCAACACCTAGCTAGTTTTTTTTTTTTTTTTTTTTTTATTTTTTTAGTAGAGATGGGGTCTCCCTCTTGCTCAGGCAATCCACCTCAACCCACCTCAACCTTCCAGAGTGCTAGGATTATAGGCAAGAGCCACCTCACCTGGCCATAGTGAGGGTATTTCCTAAGGATACCCTTCCTAAGCATCAGCAAGCTCAGTCTTCACTATACCTAGGTCAGGACTGAATGTGACCACAGATGCACCAAATGCACTTCTTCCCGAGCACCCTGGCATAATGACACCAAGAGGTGGTTGTACACTGTAGCCATCTAGTTCCAATTCATTTATTAGGGTACTTCATTTCTTGTGTGTTAAGAATGACTCAATTGTTAATAGGGAAATATGACCCTACTACACACCAGTCATGACGGAGAAGTCAAAAGAAGGGGTAAGATTATAAAAGATGCCCCTTTGATCACCACTTTGAAGAATACTGATCTTACAAAAGGAGCTGAAGAATGTGGAAGCTGTAGGGAACATAGACACGAAGCATTTGGACTGGAGAAAGTGAGAGGTTCTGTGTCACAGCCAATTTTATGAATGAATGAAGCGTTCAGCCAGCATTCTTGAAAGGAAATTAGAAGGAAGCAAAATGGATTGAACCAAAGACTTTTGTGAATCCATTGATACAGGTTTGGTAATTAAAGTCTGCACCATGAGCAGGTGCTCAGGCCAGGACTAAACAGCAAGGCTGCCCCTCCTCTTGCCTTCCCAGTACAGAAAGTACCAACACCGCTCTCCCCCGCCCCAGGCACAGGGCATCCAGTCAAGACTACAGAAAACAGAGGAGGCCAAAGAGGCTAGAAATGACCACAGAATTGGGCTGGAGCAAGTCCCACATGCTCTTTGCGTAAGAACTATCTTTCAATTCTCCAAAGGTTTGGAGACAAGGAAGGGTGAGAGGGGGTGGTTTGCAGAGGGAGGCTAGAGTGTTGAATACTTTCTAAGCAGAAAGGAGAGTTCATCTTTCTTTACCAGGAGGAACCCAAGCCAGAGGTTTAGAGAGCATCAATAAACTTTACATGATTTCAGAAACACAGGACAGGCACAGAGGAACCTGGGGCCCGAGGGAGAACAGCGATCCACAGGGACTCAGAGCTGGAAACCACTGCATGTCTGCAGCGCATCTTCCTGACAGTCCATGCCAAGCCAGCAGACAAAACCAGGCAGGCTAGCTAAAGGCAGGACATACTGGAAGAAAAAAGGACAACGCTGTCAAACGTTTCTTCACAACTGTGCGTGGTCCACACCGGTGGACTCAGGGAGCCCAGAGCTGCTCCTGAGCTGCAGCACCTGCTGCTGCAGCAGGTGGCACAGACGGCTACAGAGCATGATGGCCACTTCCCCTGAGTGTGTTCAGTCTGATCCCTAATGTCTTAATAATATATCACTGCACCTTCACCTGATGGCAGTCCTGCTGACCTCACGGCTCCCAATCCCAGGTTCTGAGAACTTAGTTAAAGATGTGACTTTCACTTGGCTTCTGCTTGACTTTATATGGCCTGGCCTCTGTGCCATCTCTCCAAACTAGAATTTAATTCCAGCAGGGCAAATAATTTAATGGTCTTGAGACTGAGCAGGAACCCCTCTGTGGGGCCTGCCAGGTCCCCCAAGCATGGAAATAAAGGAAGGTAGTGAGTCCCTTCAATGAAGTTCTGGACATCTGGCTGGCCTTGGAGAGTGAATGGGCAACCTGATGAGAACAAGGCCCTGGAAGTGAGCCAGAGCCCGGTGTGCTGCTTCCCTGGAGAAACTAAATGAGGGCATTAAGGCATTAACAAACATATCTTCTTTAGCTGTTTTTTAGAACCCAACACAGACCGCAAATGAAGATAAGAGAGAACTAAAGAAATGAACCCTGACCAACATTCTTTGTTCTAACTTTCCCCTGTCATAGCTATCTTAACATTCCTTTCCACTAATCTAAGAATCTCTGGATTCCCTTATCACCTCCTTCAGGGTCCTGCCTTTTTAGGCCAAGCCAATAGCTTTTCCTGCCAGAAATGTACCCCTTCCTTAAAAACCCTGGCGTGTAAGCCTTTGGGAAATTCAAGTTCTAAGCATTAGCAGCATCTTCTCTGCATGGTATCCTGTAATAGAAATGATTCCCCCCGCTGCAACTCATGGCTCCAGTGTCTGGCTTCACTGTGCCGGGTGAGTGGACCCCAGTTTGGTTCAATAACGGTCTTCTTATACCTTATTGATGAAGGGGTGGTAAATAGAGCTTAAGATCACCTGTGGGAATCTGAAAGCAAATACATCAGATTTGTAGAGTTTATGGGCTTCAGACACATACTCACAAAATGTATTTGCAGGACCAGCAAAAGCAAACTGGAAATACCCCGGAAGAAAGAACTGTGCTGTTGGGCAGATGATGGAGAAACAGGATGTTAACAAAAGAAACCAAAACTCTGTAAACAATTTAAGGAGGTTTGTTCTGAGCCAATTATGTGTGACTGCAGGCCCGGAGATCACAAATCCAAGAAGGCCTGAGTAGGCAGTTTGGAGGTAGACCGGTTACAGTTTGGTTTTTACATCTTAAGAGGACAGGAATTGCAGGTGAAGTCACAAATCAACACATGGAAGGTATACAGACTATCTGGAAACGGAGTCTCACCAGTTATAGGTGGGTTCAGAGATGCTGTGATTTGTAACTGGTTAAAGAAATAAAGCTTTGTCTACAGACTCTGAGTCAGTAGAAAGAAATGCTTTAAGATAAGGAAATCTGTTAATTATAGAGCAAACTACAACATACTGACTCAAACTTATCTGTTAGGAAAATTGATGGCCTGCAGGCATGATTTAACCTTTGCCTTGCCTGACCTTATGTGTTGTTAATAATTTAGTATCTAAGTTTCACAGTGAGTCTGTTTTGTCAGTCTCAGGGAGAGCTCTCTGTTTTAACATAAATGCTGGTCAATTGTTGTATCTAAACTCCAAAAAGGAGGGGGTAAAACAAGCCAGGTTCAACCTCTCTTCCCTCCATGGCCGGGAACTCAGTTTTAAGTTTCTTGTGGAGTCCCCTTAGCTAAGAGAGAGGTCCTCTCAGAGGTCAGCAGGGGGCTTAGGATTTTATATTTAGTTTACAGGATGCAAGAGGTTTGCAGAAACTAAAGAATAGGACAGGACCAGCCAAGCAGAAGCACTGCTGTGAAATGCTAGTGTTAGGAAAACTGGGGTCAGGACAGGCCCTTGCCTTTCCGGGGAGTGTTATGCCTTCTGCTGGTGTGGGAGCCAAGGGCAACTCAGCCAGGCTCTCCCTCCCTGCAGTGAGCAAGTAATTTGAGGCATAGCTTCTGGAAGGCAATGTCCAACGTAACTGGCCTGACTGGGTGTTCCCACCCCAGGCTTGCTGAGATGCTGAGATCACAGGCGCCTTTAGGAGGGACACAGCAACCTGCGCAGGCAGATGTGACTCTGGGGTTTGAAGAACTGCTCAGGAGGTGAAAAGCACATATAGTGAGAATAAGATAGGGCAGACATGACACAGCTGGTCTGGTTGGTTTAGGTCCTTCCTGACTTTCACCCCTATCTCCCATTCTTACTGTTTTGTAAATTTAGCTCCCACCCTAAAGATGCATATCTTGAGTAGTTTAGGTGGTTGATTTAGGAGATTAACTTTTAAATTAGAATTTTGTTAATTGTTTATGATTCATGGATTCTGCCCAATTATTGTTTAAGATAAAATCTAACACGGTCTTCACTTTGAACTTAAATATATAAAACTATAACGTTGGGGCGCCAGCCCCATATACTGAAGGTGGAGGGTTCAAACACGACCAAAAACTGCAAAACAAACAAACAAACAAACAAAAAAAAACTATAATGTTGGAAATGAAAGATCAGAAGAGTTTTGGTGAAGGCCACTCTCACTGTTCTCCTGAATCCCCACCTTCTGACAAATAAAGTTCAGTGGACCTGTTCTGTCCCTGCATATTGGCTGACAGTGACAGGCAGCTGCACCCTCTCCATCTGGTAACAAAGTGAGGCTGCTGTGGTCTTCACTAGTTCCCAATCTTCACTAAAAAGTCTGCCCAGTACCTAAAGTTTAGTGCTTTAATTTCCTCAGGCACCCACATTTTACTATTTTGTCACAAAATTAGCTGAAAATCAGTGGCAAAGACTATCTCCTTCACTATAACTTTAATTAGGCTCCTCTAGCCTCTCTTCTAGAACAAGCCTCCACCTTGGCTTTCTATGTCCATCCTGCACATAGGCCAGCCCAATATTAGCAGGCCGACCCCTCCTAAGTCACCCCTTACACTTGATATCTGACCAACTTCCACGTCTCCTACCCTTCCTGTCTCCCCTTAGTGATTTCCCATCCACTGATCTCAGTCACCATAAGTCCCCAGCTGGCTTTGCTGTGTCTGGATGTAAGCTCCTTTTCTCTCCACTGTTGCAGTAGAGTTGTCTAGCATTACAATACTCTTGAATAAGTCTTGCTTACCATTTTGTTACTAAAAGCTTGGCACTTGTTCACGAAGCTGCATCAGAAGAAAGGGACAAATGGTTGAGAAGAAGGAAAGAGAAGTTGGAGAAAATGGAGGACTATGTACCAGCTTTCCTGTACATAAGCAGAAACACAGAGCTTTTAAAGTGAAAGCCCTTTGTTCTAGGCTATTTTTGTTTAACTGCAGTGATTCTAATCATCACATCTCTGCCATGACCTCCCCCCACCTGGGAGGCCCACCAGGCCCTCCACCTGCCAGACTCCAGCCCTCCAGACGCTTTAGCTGTCCATCTCCTGCAGCCCAAAGAACAAAAAACGCTCCCTTGCCCCTTCTGATCACACAGGTCTCGGTTCCCAAAAAAAAGTAGGGGAAATTTTTAAGAGACAGAAAACATTTGGCATCTTGCCAGGCCCTTTCCTCAGTTGCATACCCCCTACTCTCAATTTTACACATATATGTTGGAGGAGAGGCAGCTACTCTGTTACAATTTTAGCAAGAGTCCAGTGAATAATTTTTCTTCTATAGCAGCTCCCATCACACTCTTTTCTAAAAAATGCCCCTTCTTTAAGAAAAACAGTAAGTGGTCCTATAGACTCTCTGTCTTCTATTAATATTTAAATAGTTTAATAACCAGCATGTATCACACAGATTGTCTTCCCCCAAATTTTTAGTCTGTCTCTTCTGCCTAAGGATATGATGGTTTTGCTGATTAATGCAAATGGTGCTAAATACCATGAGCATTTCATTTGGAAGTTAAGTGGAAAAGCCAATTGTGCATTATGTATCTGAAATTACTTTCATTGGAATGCCTTGGAATGGAATTATCAAGCCTTTCTTTAATTAATTTGGTACAGAAGTTTATTGTGAGGAGCTTCTGCAATAATACTGAGACTCCGATAAGAGTGTAGAAATGCTGTCATTTGAGGGTTGGAAAGCCTGAGTTTTACAGTTGGGAGAAATCCCTCCCACCCATCCCACGTTACCTGGCAACTCACAAATGGGCTGCTGCAGATGGAAGTCAAAAGGACTGTCCAGGGAGGGCTCCCTCTCTGTGCTCCTCAATTGTAAATGAGAGTGTTATCTGGGTAAGTTAAATATGAATGGTGAGGGGCTTTATTAGCCTACTAAAGGAGTCAGAAATTTCAGGACAGTAAATGAATAAATAAAATGAAAGAGACTCAATTCAGTGAAAGTTTCCCTCTTAAAGGAGAAAAGCATCCTTGGGATCTGAAAATTGATTTTCCTTTTAAGAGTAACACTTTTTCACTTTTTCACAGGGACGAGATTAATCACACAGACAACCCTAATTCTGCTTTCCCGAACTCAGCCCGACCTTCCCGGAGCACAGCACCCAGCTGTAGCCCCCAGCTAGGCGGGTGGAGGGTTGGCCTGTGGATGTCTCCACCAAACTTCTGCTCAAGGTTCAACTCTCTTAAAAGACAGTAGCAATTTTCAATTTTTCCTTAAAATATGCTCTCTCTTATAGGGAATTATTCATAATACCTCAATAAAACCACCATGTTTAGCATACACTTTGAATATATTTTTCCCTACTTTTTACAGTTAATATTGTGCCATTCTGTATATTATTTCCATTTCTTTTAAACATAAATTACTGAAAAGTCTTCAAATAAACTTAGATTCTCTCTCTCTGAGCTAAATTTTCTGGAAATGAAGGACTTTATAATTTTGGATCTGTGAAGAACTTCAGAAAACATCTGCACTGGTCCTTCCTTATCAAAGAGGGGACATTCCAAGACCCCCAGTGGATGGCAGAAACCATGGCTGAGCTCTTATATTTTTTCCTATACACAGATACTTATGATAAAGTTTAATTTATAAATTTTAAGAAGGAACACTAAGAAAGGGGCTTCGGGGGTGTGGGGGGTGGAAGGAAAACCTGGCCTGCTGAACCAGGAAGTCTGGACAGCCCATAAGAATGTGGATATGAGATAACCTAGGTAACCAATGACCAATAGAAAGAGACAATCAATAACCAATAGAAAATGATAATAATGTCTGGAGACTCAGAGAGGCCAATGAAAGACTTGCAGCCAATTTCAAATGGAGTATTTAATACCCCTACAGTCTTTGTGTTGGTCTCTCTCACCTTCCCTCCATCATGAGGAGACCAATTTCCAACACTCTTTGGAAGTGCTCTTTGTTCTTCCTAAATAAAATTTCTCTTTGTTACACTGAGACTTGTGCAGATAACTTTTGCGCTCAATCCACGCTGCCTGTGCCGCTCCAGTTTTATTCTCAGTTTCCATTCATTTTCCACTTTCAGTTACCACCATGCTTTGGTCAGACTTTCTGACCCAGCCAAGTAATCCAACCAGGTCAACTGGGTTCAGGGAACTGGGACACCCAAGACCCCCAAAATTAGGCACAGTAAGAGATTAACAACAATAACTGTAACTGATCCAAGCTCATGTCACTTGCCACAGAACAGCCAATAAGTCAAAAGACAAAGTACTGAGGCAAGGAACTTAACTTTTATTCAGAGAGCCAGCAAACCAAGGAGATGGCAGACTGATGTCTTCAAGAGCCATCTCAAGTTAGTATGAGCTTTAGCTTCCTTTTTCTCTTAAGGGAAGGGGAAAAAGAGGAACTGGGTTATGTAAAGGTGAGGGGGGAAAATTGCCCTTTCCCCTGAAAATTCACTGAAAGACTAACTCTCAATTAGGGCAGTTTAATAAGAGAAAGGACTTGTTTACCTTGGAGGGAAAGTCTCAGAGTGACAACCCACTTCTCCAAAGGATTTCAGATATCTTTACACAGGACTTTTAGGCGGGAGGTAGGATCCTGAGCTGTTTAGGGCAGAAACACTTGCTAGGGAGATTGCTAGTGAGGACAATGAAGGGGCGTGGGGATAGATTCACTTGTAGATTAACCTGGGAGACAGGTATTTATGACCCAAAAGATTTGGGCCAGGTTCACCAACATTCTTAACCCTCATTCCTGAAATATTTTGAGATAACAAGAAGGAAGAAGAGGAGTCAATTGTCCCCTTTGATCCTCTGATCCAGCCAGTCCAGCAGATAGAGGGAAAACCTCCCCCAGTGTTTCTTGACCTTGAATGACTTCAATTCAAAATATTCACTATCCCAGTGACTCATATTTGGGGTGATTTTTCCTTAGCTCCTTCATTCACAAGAGGTAACTGAGAACCACAAACATCCAGGTGTCAGCAAGGATCTGAGCAGCCTGAAACCTTTTTCTTTCTTGATTAGTTAACTTTGGATGATGTAGGACTCAGGCGTCCTCAAACTTTTTAAACAGGGGTCCAGTTCACTGTCCCTCAGACCATTGGAGGGTGGGACTATAGTTTAAAAAAAAAAAAAAAAACTATGAACAAATTCCTATGCACACTGCACATATCTTATTTTGAAGTAAAAAAACAAAACGGGAACAAATACAATCACACTGCCTCATGTAGCCTGTGGGCCGCAGTTTGAGGACCCGATAGGTCATGTCTCAATGTTCCTATAAATCTTAAATTTAGCATTGTTACTGAAGGAGCTTAGGAAATTTCACCCCAACAGGGTGAAATTCAACAGGCCTTTGGAAGGGGCTTTCCCTCTATCTGCATAACCTGATGCACCCATCAAAAGAACAACTGATTTCACTGCCCTTCCCTATTCTCTATGTTGCGGGAAAGGAAATCAAGAATAAAACTAGACCTGGCCCAAATCATTGTAAATATAATACCTGTCTCTAGAGTTAGTAAGTCAGTCTGTTTCCCCCCAGCCATTCATTCTCCCGAGCAACCACTGTTGCCCCTAAACAGAATTACCTATATTCCTCATCTACTCCTTCCCTCTAAATGGCAGGTACAAAAATATCTGGATCCCACTGTTGCCAAACAAAGAGAGTCTGACTGCCCGTCATTGTCCGGCCAACATGCAGAGATGGGGTTTTAGGTCTCTTTATTTTCAGAGAGCCAGTGATTCTGGAGAACAGAAAAGTAGTCAGTCTCTCAAATCTGTTCTGCCTCAGTTATAATTCCGGTAGTTTTTATAATGGGAATACAAGGAAACAAGCCTAGGACATTTTAACTTCATCTGATAGAAGTAGCATCAAAGTAGTCTCCATGCTAACAATTCAAAATGTTTAAACAACAGAAGGTGATTTTCACTTTCATCAGAAAGAATCATCAGAGAAAACATCAACTCATCAAAGGAATCTTTACCAAAATCACAACACCTATTGTCTACGTGTGACTACCTCCTCAGAGTCTCCTGAGATAAACATCCTCACAATCATAGTGAAACTTAACTAGATAATCACAGGGAAGCAGGAAAGAATGTGAGCTGAGCAGACTGGGTCAGCTCTACTGCTTCCGGCAGCTTCTCAGACTCCAGTTTGCAGGCTGCTGTTCTGCTTCACCATGGGGATACTGGGTAGTCACATTCAGATTCTCCGCTTGCACACGATAAATAAATCTCTTCCTCTTACTAATCTGCCTTAATGGTGAGTTGATCTTTCAGTAAACTTTCCAGAAAAAGGCAAGTTTCCTCTCACCCCCACATCACTTAAGTCCATACTTTGCTCCTGGAGGTTAGTTTTGGGGAAAGGGATGGTTATCATCTTTCTTTTAGAGTGGAACTAAAAGCTAACGTCTTCCTATGATCAGCTGACCTACATGCAGAACTAAGCAAAATCTTTAACCTAAAGGATATTGCCACATGGGTCAGAAGCAAAATAGAGCTAGTTATGTTATGTTTCCTTTTCACTGTTACATAACTAATAATAAAATAGAACAATTAGAACAATATGCCAGCATCCCTTCTCTTGCACTTAGGGGCCATTATTAAGTAAAGTAAGCGTTCCTTGCAAACAAACACTGCAATGCCTTGACAGTAGATTTGATACAGCTAGCGGCACTAAGGGACTGGGGGTGGGTACACACAACACAGACATGCTGGATTAGGTAATGATTCACATTCTGGGCAAAACAGAGCAGGGCGGCATAAGATTTCATCATACTACTCAGAAAGGCATGTGTTGACGGAAAAGAAGCTATACTCCTTAAAATAATTTAAAGAGGTTTATTCCTAGCCAAATTTGAGGACCATGACCTGTAGCCACACCCAAGAAGCCTTGAGCAAATGGACTCATGGTGGGGTTACAGTTTGGTTTTATACATTTTAGGGAGACAGGAAATATAGGTGAGGTCATACATAAATCAGTATGAGGAAAACATAGATTGGTTTGGCCTGAAAAGATAGAATATCTGGAAGTGGGGGCATACAGGTTATAGGCGGGTTTAAAGTTTCCTTAGCTGACAATTGGTTGGAAAAAAATAAAAATAAAAAATAAATAAAAAAGAATGTTTAGCCTGGGTATCATGGCTCACACCTGTAATCCTAGAACTTTGGAAGGATCTCAAGGCCAGGAGTTCTGGACCAGGCTAAGAAACATAGCAAGACCAGTCAATGCAAAATATATGTTTTTGAAAAATTATCCGAGCATTATGCCTGTAGCCCCAGCTACTTGGGAGTTTGAATTGGGGGATTGCTTGAGCCCAGGAATGAGAGATTGCTTGAAGAGAAGAGTTTTGGACCTGCCTGAGCAATACAGCAAGATCTTACCTCTAATATATATGTATACACACACACACACACACACACATATATATGTATATACATATATATATATATTCTTTAACAACAAAAAAATGCATTTTTTTTTTTTTTTTGAGACAGTCTTATTTTGTCACCCTCAGGTCAGTACCAGTGCCATGGCATTATAGCTCACAGCAACCTCCAACTCTTGGGCTCAAGCGATTCTCTTGCTTCAGCTTCTTGAGTAGCTGGGACTACAGGTGCCCACCAGAACACCTGGCTATTTTTAGAGACAGGGTTCCTCTCTTGCTCAGTCTGGCCTAGAACTCCTGAGCTTAAGCAATCCACCTGCCTTGGCTTCCCAGAGTACTAGGATTATAGGCATGAGCCACTGTACCCGGCTACAAAATATATTTTTTTAAATATTATGCTTTGAGAAGTTAAATTGGGGGGAATCACTTAAGCCCAAGAGTTTGAGGTTGCAGTGAGCTATGATGAGGCCACTGTACTCTTTCCTGGGTAACAGAGTGAGACTCAAAAGAAAAGGCAAGGCAAGGCAAGGCAAGGAAAGAAAGGAAAGGAAAGGAAGAAAAGAGAAAAGAAAAGAAAAGAAAAGAAAAGAAAAGAAAAGAAAAGAAAAGAAAAGAAAAGAAAAGAAAAGAGAAAAGAAAAGAGAAAAGAAAAGAGAAAAGAAAAGAGAAAAGAAAAGAGAAAAGAAAAGAGAAAAGAAAAGGGAGGGGAAGGGAGCAGAGGAGAGGACAGGGGAGGGAGGAAGGAATTAGTTTATGAGACCAGCCCTCTATCCAATCAGAGCTATAGTGGTCTGTATTGTAAATCAGAGTTAGAAAGTGTCTAGCCCAATAGCAAAAGTATACTTTCTTTTGTAGGAATTTAGAAAGTTGCCATGCCATCTAAGCCCTGAACCTTTGCCCACAGGTAACTTTTATTTCCTTAACCTTATGGTCCATCTTGGTTGATAAAGGGGCATCTATTTTGATCTCTCAACTCACACATTCCACAAGCAATAAATGCTGAAGAAATATAAACCCCTTCTTCTTTCTAAAGTAGGAATAGATCATGGTATATAGGGAATAGAGGATGCAGTAAGATGTGCCATCTTGGAAACAGAAAATGGGGTTTCACTAGAAACTAAATCTGCCAGCTAAATCTGCCAACTAAATCTTGACCTTGAACTTGATTCCAGTCTCCAGAACTATGATAAATAACTTTCTAATAACTCAGCCTAACATATTTTGTTATAGTAGCAGGAATGTACTAAGGCACCAAGTTATTTTTTGATGGGTGCAGAGTTTCATTTTTTTAACATGGAAAGAGTTCTAGAGGTGGATAGTGGTGATGGTTGCACAAGGTGAATGTACTTAAAGCCACTACACCGTACACTTAAAAATGGTTAAGATGGCTGGGTACAGTGGCTCACATCTATAATCCTAGCACTGAGAGGCTGAGGCAGGAGGATAACTTGGGGTCAGGAATTTGAGACCAGCCTGAGCAAGAGCAAGACCCTATCTATCCTTACTAAAAAATAGAAAAATTAGCTGGGCATTATGGCAGGTGCCTGTAGTCCCATCTACTTATGAGGCTGAGGGAAGAAAGTTGCTTGAGCCCAGGAGTTGAGGTTGCTGTGAGGTAGGCTGAAGCCATGGCACTCTAACCTGGGCAACAGAGTGAAATTTCATCTCAAAAAAAAAAAAAAATGGTTAAGATGGTAAATTTTATGAACTGCATATTATGCCATGGTTGGAAACAGGTATAATATACCTTGATTTTGTTACACAAGGTAGTGACAAATTAGACACATGCCATGGTGTGACTATAAGGGGGCCTTGCATGGTGGTAAAGACAAATGCTGAGATGATGAAAGTGGGAAGGCAAGGAGACCCTGGCCCTTGAAGCCCACTGAGCTACAGACATACATGGTGTGGAGCCCTTCTACCTTCAGATTTTTAATGTTGAAACTTGTTGAGCAAGATCTTTCATCATTTGGAGGTGAACAGAACACATCCCAACATGTGCAGCATCCGGGGTGGCCCTCTCGTGTTACTCTCGTGTTAGCCATCCTCCTTCTGCCCCCTCCCCGAGCTCTTCTCATTTTGCCTACCTGAACTCTGCACAACCACTTTCCACATGGTGTGCTCATGGATCTTACCTGAAGGCCTCTGAGCTGCCTCCTGTCACATGTGGGGGAGGGTGGCAGCTGCTGTTCCCCTCTCCTTCCACTGGACACATCACCCCTTGCTCCAGAGGCCCTTCCACAGGGGGCTCCTTTCACACAGTTGTGAGCACACAATTCAGGTCTAGTCTTATCAACGCCCTTCCTAGGACTTGGACTGAGACTCTCATCTCCTGGGTTTCTAGGGATGTGCATCAGGTAAGCCAGGAGCTGCCTGTAGCCCCCCCCCCCCCACCTCTGTCAATCCCAGCAGCTGCACACCAGACCCTGCCAGATTCTGCCACCCCAGACCAACCCACAGTGTCCCTCGATGGCATCTCTAAGCTCCACCCAGCCCAAAGCCTGAAGCAGTAAGAACCGCACTAGACAGCCTTGCCCCACTGGAAAGCAGAAGCTGGAAACCACCCATTACTCTGCACCAGGTAGGTACACCCAGGGAGAGGGAGAACTGAGCTGCGGTCTCTGTCGTTACTCAGGCCTGGAGTCCGCCCTCCGTTATCTTTGGGGATGGTGGCTATCTGCAGATCTCAGAGCCGTGGCAGGAAGCCCAGATGTTTTTATCTGTGTTCTGAGCATCATTCTTCTGCAGGGATAAAGGCCAATACCTATACTCAAATAGATACCACACATTGACAGTGAAGACCGAGAAAAACTGGGGACATTGTACACTGCCCAGCTTGTCCCATTCCTTACCTGTTGGTCACCAACCCAGTCTGGAGTCAGTCTTGAAATTGCCAAACCCAGCACAGCTCCCAGGTGTCCCACCTGAAGGCCTCCCCAGTGCCTCAGTGACATGGCAACTCCATACCTTTAGCACAAGCAAGTGGAAGGAGGATTAATTTTTCCCTGAAACTATGAGTGCAATGTAAAGGTTCCTAGGAATTATTAGTTCCCTGCTGGGAATATCTGAGAGCCCAGGAAGAAATTTCGCAGGTGATTCTTTCATCAATCACATTAAAATCAGCATAGCCATTTACTAACCCTGTTAATTCTATCTTCAGAAAAATAAGGATAGAAAGAGAATTCAAAAAAAAAAAAAAAAAAATCCCAAACAGGAGATAAAACAAGATACGCTTACTCTTCACAAAGTCCTCTCTCTCCCTAAGTTCCTGGTGTCTGTCCAGGTCTTCTAAGAAGAGATTAACAGAGAGACACACCTATGAGAGATAAAGGGGAGAGGGCATGGGCATAGCTGGGGAGCAGCGTCAGACCCCATGCAGGTCTGATAGCTGTGAAGAGAGAGAAGGAAGCCTGGGGGAAGGAGGCTCACCCTGCAGTGCAGCTCTGAGAAGGCCCCAGCAGGCTGGCGTGGAGCCCCAGGGCGGAGACGGCCCAGCAGAAGGGTCCTCACTGGGCAAGAAAGACTCAGCTCTAGACCCCTTTCCTGTGCTACAAGCACCACAGCTAGTGACTGCCCCCTAGTCCCCCACATCATCACAGCAGATTCTTTTAAAGAGAGGTTCAAGGGGCACATCCCCATGGCTGCCATGGCACCCCCCTCACATACGCCCCTTTGCCTCCCATGAATCCCAGAAGCACCTGCCAGGACTCAGGATTCAGCCTTACCAATCATAGCCTGCCCTACTCCCTGGTTAGTAATCTTGGCTTGTTAACCATTCCAGTAATAGCCATTTGGTAAAAGGAGCCAGGGGGTCCATAAAGATTAATTTATTCAACCCTTATCAAGTGCCACGTGAAGATGCAAAGATAAATGAGGTCAATGGTTCAGGAAACTCAAAGTCTATGCTGGGCATTCTCAACATCAGCTGCATGTTAGAACAAGCCAGGGTGTTTTAAAAGAAAGGGTCAGTAAACTGTGGTCTGCAGGCCAAGTCCAGCCTGCCATCTGTTTTTGTGTGACCCACAGCTAAGAATGGTTTGCACCTTTTCCAATGGCTGAAGAAAATGAAGAGAAGAAGATTTTATAACTTGAAATTTATATAAAATTTTAATTTCAGCATTTATATATAAAGTTTTATGGGAGCTCAGTCACATTCATTTATGTGTCATCTGTGGCCACTTTCAAGTCAGATGGCCCTCGAGCCCAGAGTTGGCTCTTTACTGAAGTCTGCAAATCCCTGGTTTAAGAGATCAAAAGTGTTCCTAGGATTTTGCTACTAGAGGATTAGTGGGACATTGAGGAAGGTCTTGGAGGCACCTGAGGTCAGGTGCAGGGGGCAGCCTGTATTGTAGGCCCCAGATTCCTGGCACACCACATGTCTGACAAACACTCATGCCACTGACCAGGAAGAAAGGTAAGGAAATGACAGATTTCCTGTTGACAATCCTCTGTGTTGCTGGCACTTTAAGGAAGTTTCAATCTTTCAACTAATTAAGAGGAAAATATACTCCAGCCTGTCTCTGAAATTCAGTGTGATACTGCTACTTCTATAAGTGAATATAGCCTTCCTTGTTCCTAGATGTTGTCCTTCAAAGCAGCCTCTAACACTGATTTCATTTCCTCTGCCAAATCCTTTAACAGGTCTCATTTCTTCATCTTTCTATTTTTTCTACCTGGGTTCTATCTGAAAGCATATACTCTGAAAAGAATCTTGGACCATAGGTGATGTTGACTAGCTTTAAAATCTACCATCCCAGTTTATCATCTAAATGGAATAAAACAGTCTTCTTTGTTTTAGAGCCAAATAAAGAATTGAGGCTTGGGCGGTGCCTCTGGCTCAGTGAGTAGGGTGCTGGCCCCATATACCAAAGGTGGCTGGTTCAAACCCGGCCCCGGTGAACTGCAACAGAAAAATAGCTGGGCGTTGTGGCATAGTCCCAGCTACTCGTTGTGGCGTAGTCCCAGCTACTTGGGAGGCTGAGGCAAGAGAATCGCCTAAGTCCAGGAGTTGGAGGTTGCTATGAGCTGTGATGCCACGGTAGTCTACCGAGGGCCATAAAGTGAGACTATCTCTACAAAAAAAAAAAAGAAGAAGAAGAATTGAGGATTGCTCTTGAGAATTTTGTATCATTCATATGGGAAATACACATAAATAATAAATGTATGGGTCATAGGTGCTTAAAATTCACTGTATATGAATGAAGTGCTCACACAAAGTTGGGGTGAATAGTACTGATGGAAGAAAGCTCTCAATTCTACCCACCTTTTTTTTTTCTGAGTTCTAGAAAAGGACTTTCAGGCTGAGTCCATTCTGAACCCTTAACTTCCATCCCATAATTGCCTCCCTCAGTTTCCTTTGTTTCCCCTCAGCAATGCTTTGAAATTAATGCTACTGCAGTCAGCATTTTCTCTTAGTGATAGTGTGTGTGTATAACCCTCTTGAGAGAGAACTATCTCACGTTTTTATTTCAAGAAGAATCATAATTTTTTTCCTTTACTAGTTATAAAAAGACAACTTCTTTTTATTATTATTATTATTTCAGGTTAATGTAAGAGTATGAATAATCAAATTATTACCAGAATTTCTCTCCTCAGTATGTCCTTGGTCTCGGGGAGTCAAGGAATGAACCCATGGGCCACAGATCAGTGGAGAGATAGGATTTTATTAGAAATACAGAAGAAGTAAAAAACACCAGAGCTTCTGGCAAGGGGAAAGACCAAGTGGGGAGTCTCTGCGTGGGCTCTTTATCTAGGGATATTAGGTCTTGAGAATTACACTTGGCCAGGACTTGGCAAGGAGAAACATGTTTTCAATGTTAATGAGTGTTATGGACAAACACACATGCAATCCCTCCAGCTCAGGGCAAAAGGTCAGGGCATTCCCTTTATGAAATTGCCCAAGCCTAGGAAAACTGGGGTTCCCTGTCCAGCCTTGAATGGGGGAACCCTGTATCAAAATCACAATATTTGGATTTGTTAGGTAGAGTCCCTCTGATGGCTATGAAGGACAACTTCTCTTTAACAGCAATAATCTGCAAGTGGAAGATTTCCACAGAACTAGATGTTGCTTTTAATAGAGTAGTTCTCAAACCAGGTTCTGAGGATAAATTCTTGAGGAGACATTAGAATTTGTCTTCCTTTTGATCAAATGTGAGGTGTAATATAGAAATCCATGTTTTGACATTTGGATATGGGAAGCTGGAAGCATTGGGAGAGTCTACCAGCACCAAGAAGATGGGAGTGGTTAGACTCCTCAAGATCTTAGATATTAAATGTTGGCAGTGGCTCCACTAGCGTTCACAGTGTGCTGATGGGCGCTGTCGGGGTGGGGGATCAGAGATGAAACTGAAGACTGGAGAAGGTGGGGTACACGTGGGGAGTACCCATCAGTAAGTACTCCTCTGAACCAAGTTGGGTTCATGATATGGCTGGCGACCGTGAGATGTCATTGGACCTCATGGTGTCTACAGCATCTCCCACAAGTTGTGGGCAAAGACACTTTTATAGCCTAGGGGGCCTCACCTGTAAAAAAGGCTGAGAGGTGTAGGGACAGAGTCCAGCCAGTGTCCGCAAAAAGGAGAGGAGGCCAGGCCAGAGATTATGAATAGGCTCTATCTTAAAGGAGCAGAATGGAATCTGACCAGAAGTCAGCCCCCCTCACACAGTTTTAAGGGACTTGTATTAGTGTAGTTGGAATGTGGGAGGAGGTCATGAGAGGTGAGGAAAGGTTCTATAGAGTGAATGATACTGAGACTCATTTTAGAAATACTGCCTTCCACAAAAGGTGTTAATCTTTCCCAAAGGCTTCATCTCTAGAGCCAGCCAGGACTGGGGTAGGAGATTCTGATGCTTCCTAGGAACACGGACCTTGAAGCATTCAGGGGAGTGGGGAAGGGTTTGGTCTCTGACCTGCTTTCTACCGCTAGCTGTCCTCCCAGGGTGGCAGTGCTCTTATCAGGGTTGTGAGGATTTACAGGAGTGTGGGAAGGGGGGGTGCTGTAATCATGGCCTGCTTTCTTTGGCTACCTGTCTCCCAAATAACTGTACTTCTGTCAGGGTCCTGAGGATTTCTTCCCCACAAAGCGATAGTGGGGTTCTTTCACTAGAAACAATAATACAAATTAGAAAATGAGAAGAAGCACTTAAAGAAAGCATTTGCTGAGAATTTTTTGTCTGCTACTCACCATCTTGGCACTTTTTACATCGATAGCTTTGCTACTCTTACAACAACCCCACAAGTAGATACTTATTACCCTCATATTATTAGGAGAAAAGGAAGGCACAGAATGGTGAAGTAACTTGCTGGAAGATAGGTAGCTAGTAAGGGCCCTGGCAGTGCCCACCAGAGCAGAGACACCTGACTATTAAAATTGTACTGTCTCCCCCAGGTAGACCATTGGTGGCATTCAGAAAATGCTGGGGAATCAGGGAAAGTTTTAAGGGTTGTGAGTGATGAAAAATTTATAGGCTTTGTATGATCAGGATTTAGGAGGTAAAAGCATTTATGATGAAGGAATAGCATTAAAAAGTCAAAGCATTTTCTTTTCTTTCCTGCTTCTCTCAGGTTGCTTTCTGCATATATAACCCCTCTTCCAAGTGCCCGTAATAATTCTTTGCTCATAGTGGACACCAGATGGCTGCTGGTGCTAATATAGACAGAAGTAGGGCTGAGTGGTGCCAAAAGATCTCATTTGATAATAGTTGGGGAGGTTCTGGATCCCACTGTGCCTGAAACTAGACTTCCTCTGATCTTCCCAATTACTCTGGAAAGGGGCCAGTGCATTTTTCTTTCTTTTTTTTTTTTTGGTTAAGATAATTTGAGCTTTGTATTTCCCATTTGCCACTGAAAGAGTACAGCCTGAAGAATATATCCTGAAAGCAACTGATTGTGATAGGAAAACCCCACTCCAGAGCCATTGGCAGGGCACGAATTCTCCTTCCCCTCCTATTGGCCCCACCTTCCCTAGAACCGGTGCCAAGGAAAGTTGCTTTGACCATGGTAAAGAGAAAGTGCCAGGAATTCCAGGGATATCCTAGCAATGGCTGAGAAGAAAATAAACATACCATACTTTCCTTAGGCTTCTAGAAGCCACCCTGCTGGCAGAGTCTATTTGCCAGCCGTGTCTCCAAACCAGGCAGGCCTTGACAGCCACATCCTGGAAGGCAGCTGCAAAGCTGTCATGAAGATGGTTCATTTTGTATCTAAATTATTTCTTACGTAAATGAAAGGAAGGTACGTCCTCTGGGAATATTTCAGATGAACTCAAAAAAAAAAAATGAAAAAACACTTGATGGGTTTTGTTGAGAACAGAAATTTGGGGTGGAGAATACATAACATTTTCAATGCTCTGGTTCTCAAAGTATGATCTCCTGATCTGAGCTTTAGTGAAACTTAGGCACTTCCTAGAAATGCAAATTCTCAGGCCCTAGCAATCTTTGTTCTAACAAACCCTACAAATGATTTGATGTCTGTTTTAATGAGTTTGAGAGCCATGTGAAAAGAGGGTAAGAATTGTGGTTTACCCCATTTCTTCTGTAAAAGTGTCTTTGGTTTGTGATGCTCTGTGATTTAAAGCAATCTAATTCAGCTTCAAAAGGCAAACATGTCATTAAATTTCACAGAAGTAAGTAATAAAGCTAGTTTGGAGCAAAGGAGTCTAACAAATATTCTCCTTTGCAACTCTCTCAAGTTGCATAAAACAGGAGTAGCTCTAGGAATGTCAATACCTGGGGGAGGGGAGAGCTAAATTTCTCAACATCTGTCTTTCTGTTCAAGACTTCTAAAGTGGGACTATCAGCATTTATGCTTTAGGCTAAATGAGGCACCCCTTCCCCCTGATAGCAGGAACATTAAAAAGCCCAAGAAAGTATATGGGCAAGAGAAAGGATGTTGTTCTTCCAGTAGGGCATGGGAGAGATGGAATTTGGATGAGAGAGAAGATGAAAGTGTATGAGGACAGGGAGAGATTGTTCAATTTTAAAGTTGAAAGAATTTGCCCTATTAATTCTTTCCCTTTCCATTCAGTATTAGCCGTCAGCCCCTCAGTAGAAGGGATTTTGGAAGAAAAAAGGTAACCCAGTGTAACCCAGAGAAGGACAAGCTAAACACAAAAGTGTCATCTATCTTCGGGTCTTAGAACCTTTGAGGGAAGAAATTGCCAGGATTCCCCAAAGCAAAATGGCAGCCCTCTCTGACAGGCCACGCCACGTCCAGACTTTGCTGCCTTATTTTGCCAATGGTTCACGGCCTAGTATCTGTTATCCTTTATGCTCCTTTTGAATAGAACAAAAAAAGACTTTCCCATCCTTGCACTGTTCACTGACTTCTTAAAAGCAGGCTGAAGGTTTTTTTATGGAGGCCAAGAAAAGTAAAGCCTCTCCCTTCTTCTCTAATCTGTGGAAAGCAAAGACAAAGGTAGATTGCTAACTATTTTGGCACCTGATAGCTGTGTGACCTGACACACATCAGGGAAAATCTAATAGGAAATAGGAAAAATATGCATTTGAAATAACTTTCTAAAAAAAGCTAAGTTTTAGTATAAAAGCGGGCACACATCTAATTGACTCTCAACTTCCAAATGGTTTCTATCAGTCCAAATCCCACTAAATGCCCCTGTGTTGTCTGAGTCACTGTCTAGCCATTCATGGTGATGCAGACCTGCAGGCCCAGCAACTTGGGAGGCTGAAGTGGTAGGATCCTTTGAGCCCCAATTTGCAAAGTTGCAGTGAGCTGTAATCGTGCCACTGCATTCTGGCCTGGGCAGCAGAGCAAGACCTTATCCCTTAAAAAAAAAAAAAAAAAAAAAAAAAGTCAGTGCCAAACATGCATTCTTTTAGCTGAGATGGCTGGGCTTCAGATGGAGGTAAAGTTGGTGCAGGTGGTCCCCTTCCTAGGGGCAGGGTAGACTTCCAAGTGTTTGTAGCCTATAGGGAATGAGCACCCCATCCCAGTGCCAGATGCCACCCATGCCCAGACTCCCAGCTCCTCACCTCAAGGTCACTAAACTCTTCACCTCCCAAAAAGCTTCTCTGAGCTGATACTATACACATATGGGCAGAAATTGGCAATCGCCACCTTCACAGTCCTCAATGCTGGACTTCCTTCCTGATTGTGCACAGCCATGGATATTCTCTGCACCGGTGACTCTCTTTCACCTCTGACGTCCTGTCCAAATGTCTTGGTCTCCCAGCAGGGAATGGACAGTGCTCCCCACAGCACCCTCCAGTCTGTCCTGCTTTGGCAGAGGGGTGGAGCACTCCTCCAAACGGTGCAGGGTCTAGTGCCCAGTGCTGACTTCTCAGAGATGCTTGGCATGGATTAGCAAACTGTGCCATGTGTGCACCGTGGAGTACTATTCAGCCATAAGAAAAATTGGAGCCTTTCATCTTTTGCATTAACCTGGATGTAGTTGAAGAACATTCTTTTTAGTAAAGTATCAGAAGAATGGAATAGCAAGTATCCAATGTGCTTAATACTAATATGAAACCAATATATAAATAACTACACACTCACATGAAAGAAAAACACAAGTATAGTCTAGCAAGGGGAAAAGAGGGGAGAGGAGGGACGGGGGAGGGAGAGTGACTGGCGGGATCTCACCTAATGTGCACAATGTGAAGGTGTTCAGAACACCCCCTGGTAGTTGAACGGCTCAACTACAACTTGAACCTTACCTTAGAAATGAAAACACTGTAACTTAAACATTTGTACCCTTTTATTAATCTGAATTTAAAACAATCATAAAAAAAAAAAAAAAGAAAAGAAAAGAATTCAAGACACTCAGACTTCAGAGTCTAGGCCACCTTAAAAGGGCGGGGGGGGGGGGCGGGAAGAGACAAAAAAAACAAAAAAGAATAAAGCAAGCAAGAAAAATTCCACAGATTTCATCCTTCACTACCACTGAACTGCGTAAGAATAAAGACCAGATTTCCACATCTTCTGGATAAGGGTCACAACTTGCCTTCTACCTAGATACTTTGCCTCCAGAGGCACTAAAAGGTCATGCCTGGAGGATGGGGACATCTCAACATGGCTCTGGGCAGGCAGTGCAGCTGATGTTTTTGGAAGGTGCTGCTTAGAGATTCTGCAATTGCAGGAGCAGATTCTTGCCTGAGCTGGCGATTGGAGCCACTTGGTTCCCTATCACAATGTCATCAATCATGAACTTAGAAAAACTTTCAGTGCTAGAGTTTATTATCAACTCTTAATGAAAATATATGGGTTTCACAGAATAGTCTGAAAAGTATGGAGTGTCTGAATACAAAATAGCAAAATAGTTTGATTAGATGTTAGGGACAAAGTGATTGCCTGATTACAGCTGAGAGCAGAGTGAGGAGAAGGGCAGTGGTACCAACAGCACGCAGGAGACAAGACACCTCTGCAACTCCTGCCAGAAAGAGCAGCAGCCTGCTCTAGAAAGTATCCAGAGACTTGCTCCCGTAAAAATAATAAAAATAAATAAGCTTCTATAGGGAACACATGCCATGCTCTATGAGGAGGGCTCTGCAAACCCAACTTCATTCAAACTTCGTGTCAATTCCCTTTTACATATGAGGAAACTGAGGCTAAAAAACATTAGTAATTTGCCTAGATCTCACCAGGAATTGAACCTAGATCTGTCTGGTTCTAGAACTCGGGCCCTTAACTAGGAGTTAGCAAACTTTTTCTGCAAAGGGTCAGATGATAAATATTTTAGGTTTTGTGACCAAAAACAGTCTGTATCTTTCTTTTTTGCTTGTTTTGTTTTTGCAGTCCTTTAAAATATCCAAACCTTTCTTAGTCCTCTAGCAGTACAAAACCAGGCCACCACAGAGATAAGGCAAATGGGCTATGGCTTGCTGTTCTTGATCATCGTACCATGCTTTCATCTAACTGGTGATCTTAGACAAGCATTTCTCCTTTCTTTGCCATAGGTAGGTCTTTAAAATGGGTTTATGAAGCAAGCTGACAATAGGAAATTGGAAAATGGGAGGGTGGTGTTAACTTTCCAGTCCCCTGGGGATTTTAATGCTTACTATCACTACTACTCTAATGATTTCTTTGTGATTGTACTTTGGGTGAATCATACTAAGGCTGTGATAATCAAATAACAAGCTACTTCAAATCTTTTTTGGAACAAAGTAGCTGTAATTAAGTAAACATTGATGAACAGTACAAGATATCACCTAGTTATTCACAAGAATTAGATGTGAGAAGAGTAAACTCATCATTTGCTAAATTTAATTCCTTTAATAGACAAGACTAATTTTTATTTTATTTTATTTTATTTTATTTTATTTTATTTTATTTTATTTTATTTTTGAGACAGAGTCTCACTCTGTCGCCTAGGGTAGAGTGCCGTGGCAACATAGCTCACAGCAACCTGAAACTCGTGGGCTTGAACCATCCTCCTGCCTCAGCTTCCTGAGTAACTGGGACCACAGGCATGTGCCATCTTGCCTCGCTAGGTTTTTTCTATTTTTAATAGAAAAAGGGTCTCACTCTTATGCAAGCTGGTCTTGAACTCCTTAGCTCAGGCAATCCACCACCTCAGCCTCCCACAGTGCTAGTATTATAGGTGGGAGCCACTGCACCAGACAAGACTAACTTTAAGCACATAAAGCCTAGGACAAAGAAATAAATTAGAGATTTACATTCCTGGAGGAAAGTTTTGGGTAGAGCTAATATTGTACATAAAATAAAACAAAAAAATTAAAGTCATTTATTAATTCTAGGTAATACAAAAGGTTTGGCAAAAAAGAAAATGATAATCACTGGCTATTTCATGGGTTAGGCATGACTATTCTTTACATTGCCACACCAACATAAATACCATATGTAGAATGAACAAAAATTACAACATAATTCTGTTGGGAGGATGGAAGTATGGGTGGCTAGGAGGCAGTGGTCTCGTAGGGGCCAGACAGAAGAATGAACATGAGCTAAGTCTTTATCAACCTGACTGGAAGTCAATAGATAATGGCTCAAACTGAAAAAAAAAAACAGAAATAATAAAAGCAAAAAACAGCAATATAAGCATGTTATGTAGAGACATGAAGGTAGATACCAAACAAATCAATTAAAATAGTTGAGCAGAGCACAATGGCTCATGCCTATTATGCTATCACTTTGGAGGCTGAGGCAGGAAGATCCCTTGAGACCAAGAGTTGGAGTCCAGCCTGGGCAACACAGTGAGATCCCATCTCTAGAAGAAATGAGAAAAATTAGCTAAGCACGGAGGCACACACCTATAGTCTCTGCTGCATGGGAGGCTGAAGCAAGAGAACCACTGGGCCTAGGATCTCAAGGCTGCAGTGAGCTATGACAGCACCACTGCACTCCAGCCTGGACAACAGGGTGAGGCCCTGTCTCTAACAAAAAATCAAATCATTGAAATGGTTGCTTCAGGTAGCAGGAAATGGGGGAAGATGCACAAGGGACTGCTTTTGTCTGTAACAAGTCTTCTGGAACTATTTGACTATGTGTACATATACTTTAATAAAATAAAAGCCAAAGTTTAGAAAATAACTAGAGGAAAAATGATAGACAGTTTAATGAGCAGTATTGTAACAATAAAGGAGAAATCTTTTTTTTTTTTTTAGACAGAGTCTCAAGCTACATCTCTGGGTAGAGTGCTGTGGCGTCACAGCTCACAGCAACCTCCAACTCCTGGGCTTAAGCGAATCTCTTGCCTCAGCCTCCCAAGTAGCTGGGACTACAGGCGCCCCCCACAACGCCCGGCTATTTTTTTTGGTTGTAGTTGTCGTTGTTTGGCAGGCCCGGGCTGGATTCTAACCTGCCAGCTCTGGTGTATGTGGCCGGTGCCTTAGCCACTTGAGCTACAGGTGCCACCAATAAGGAAGAAATTTTAATTATTTGCAGTCTCTTGTTACAACATGAGTTTCTATAATACAAAATAGCTCATATACTATTGGCAAATGAAGGAACCGGGTCTGTATAATATGAAAGTCATGTTCATATTCTAGGTTTCCCAGCAAGTTAAATTGGAATCACATAGGAGCAGTAGACCATAATGTATATGAAAACAGCTGAATGTACAATCTGCAAAGGAGCACAATCCTGTGTGTTCTGCCTCTTCACCCCATATTTCTCTCTGGGCTTAGCTTGGTAACCTACTAGTGGTGAGGCTTTCCCTGTCTTTGCCCACTTTGCGTGACGGCTGTACTCACTAGGCCCTGCCTTTTCTTCCTCTCCCCACCATTAAACCATGCTCATTTTTTTTCTCTGTTCGGTAGCATTCCACATTTGCTGTAATAAATCATTTTTTATTGGGGCATTTAAGCTGTCATTTAAACTGTACCAGTAGCTTTATTAGGATTCTTGTTGTCTTGTTAGTGCTCTGGTTACAAAGTACCTCCCGGTTTGAGTGGTCTTCCGTCAACTTATTTTTTTCCATGACCATGTTATTTTGAACATAATGTTGCATAATATTCTGAAACTGCTATATAATAAATGTCACCACGAATAGTATCAAACAGGTGCCGGGAGCCGAAAACCTAAGAATAAGCTTATCAGGAATATTCATAGCCGGTTTAACAGGAATAGTCACAGCTGGAAAGCATTTAAGGGCGAGTAGGGCATTGTTACCCTTGGCTCCAGGAACTTGGTTCCAGACACTAA